>JABUQX010007069.1:55000-85000 GCA_015478945.1 Trachelipus rathkii | reverse complement strand
AATATAATTTACTAATCGTATTATACTATAATAATTTATTGTTTGGGATATATTACTTAGTATTATTTATAACTATATATTATATATATTATATTGTATTATCATAAATGATATATATATATATTACTAGTATATATGTTATTATCTATAATATATTCTCCCTGCGTTTGCAAGGTGCGTAGACAGGCACGGCGGAAACCAGAAAGTAACGTAGAAGAAGTATGAGACGCAGTCGAAAAGACAGTCCAGCCTTAAACCGTCCCCTATTTACTACAACTAATTCTCAGCTGTAGTAACTTCGTCGTGTCAGATTAGTCGACTCCTATGAAGCTTACGAGAGCTTCGCGACGTTTGATCTCTCCCCCTCACTCTGTGCATCGTCGATTGTTAGGGTTTCATCCCTTGGCTTCAGTTGGTCCTACTAACTCATACCCTTTTCCAGCATATATCACCTGCCATTCCGCTCCTATTTATGACCCAATTTCCTCTCCTCCTCTGCAAGACCGACGGATTTTTTCTCTCCTCCAGGATCTTCCTTTTTTATGAACCTCAATACAACACTTTTTCTTCAAGTCTCTCAACCAGTCCAAACTTTCCCAGCACACTCACCTCACTCTCCGGCTTAACTACCCGACTGTCATCCATCCTTTTCGACATGACCAAACCATCTCAACGTAATCTCATATTTATTCTCTCATTTACGCCCTTTCTTCACACCACGATCAGCTCTCTAAATACGTCTTTCATTCCTCGATTATCTTATATTCTTCTCAAATACCTAACAGCCCTAAGATTGTCCATCTAAACACATTGAACTTTAGATATATTACTTTCCTCGCGGTGACAGTTGTTATTCCTTAGACTATAGTCTTCCACTAACTCATTATTCCCGTTAGAGCACTAGTGTAAGTTTTATTTCTATACTCTATAGTAAACCGCTAGGCGAGCAGCGCAGGGACTGTGGTCTCCCTTAATCCGACTTGGCAATTATTCCGATTTAATTCGGCTATTCCTGGCACGCTTCTGCATTCACATATTATCTCCTGACTAGCAGCTCTTGCATCAGTTCTCTCTCTCTAGTTCACTTTTCCAATATTACCATCATGGTCCTAGTAGAATATTGTGTGAGAATTACTCAGCAGCAGTTTGTCCAGCTGCTGTCACCATCCAGGCACTCACCTGTAGCAAGATTAGGCCTTTGTATGGACGTGTTTCTATTTCACACCATTAACTTTACTCTTAAATCTTACATTTAAGTTACAGACACCCTCTTTTACACACCCTGCCAAACTGCCAAATCTCTCTAGCCATCCTCTCAAACTCTCTCAGAATTCGACCAACTCAAAACCAGCAAAATCATCCGCAATAATAATCAGGTAGGTGCAACCTTCACTTTCTTCGCATTTTCCCAACATTCTTAAACACTTATCTCCTGCCACCTGCCCACGCTCAAATTCTTTTCATAACCTCCCATTCCATAAATAATTATAATAATAATTAATAATATGAATTAATAATATAAATGAATAATAATATATAATATTTAATAATATAATAAATATTATCCTAATACATATGAAAATGCTTGATTAAAATATATTTGCAATGATTAAGTCTAGTTTACGTTAGCCACGTCACCTGACCAGTCACCTCACCTGCCCGGCAACTTAACCGTCCAATGAATTATTGCAATCTCAATATGGCGCACTCTTGGGCAAAAAATTCATTTCTTTACCAAACCTATGGAGATTACGATTTCTACATATCGACTGCCTAATGGTGCTTATTGTGTGGTCTTTCTCTATTTATTAATAAACAAGGCATTTTTTCCAGTCCGTTCATAACCAGGTCAAATATCGTGTAATTTTGGGAAAATAAAAACCCCTTTATTAAGTTACATTAAACAAACCTAAGATAATTTTTGGGTAGAGTGTTAACTCGAACGACGTCCATCGTAAAATGATTAGAGTCATAGCTTTATTTCGATGTTTATACACTCTAGACTTACTGAATTGCGTCAGAGCCGGTAGACTCGTTAGTACAGTCAATTTCATAATTACGAAGTCTGCAAGCGCTTTTAGTGTAATGCATCATAATTTAATCACGATGTGTGAGATTCTCAAACTGATTATTCAATAGTCATGAAATCCAATCAAGCAATGTTAGTGAAATAGCAATATGATATATATAATTATCTATTAATAATATATATATTATAGAGTAGTTTAATAGTAATATAATAGATATTATATTCGATATATATAGTGAATTATATTATATTATTATATATATATATATTATTATATAGTAATAAATACTTATTAAGTATGATTAGTATAGTATAATTTACTTTAATGTACGCTATATTTATTATAGCGCTCCCTAGCTCAGTGAGAGCACTCGCTTACAAGCCGTAGCGAGCGCCATGGTTACGGACTCGGGAACTCGGGTTTGGAGCGAGAAGAATGTAGCTATTCGTCTATTATTAACTTAGCTTAGTCCCACCTCAGAACGATTGATGATGATGACATTTGTGGTGTGTCTTTGCTACAAAATGGGGGAATTTATGTCAGGGCGTCCGCGATAGGCCGTGGCCGAGCCAGCGGACCTTTAACGTCTGGTAGGCATGTTCTCTCTTGTTTTCCCAAGCCTTTACTCGAAATGCGGTCCACTGACAGGACGAAAGTCCTACTTTGGATAGAGATGATGATAGATGATGATTAAATATATATATATTATAATATATATATATATATAGTTTATACTAATAATATATAGTATATATTAGTATATATATATTATTATATTATATATATATATATATATATATATTATATAATATATAATATATATATCTTTTCTTCTTCTTCTTTCATGCTTGGGCATATCGCCCCAAGGATGGAGCGGCCCGCAGCGATGGGCTGCGGAAAAGAAAAAAGACGTTAATGGAGAAGTATGACAAAATGCGAAAGAAAGCCCAGCCTTAACCGCCCCCTCAGTGCCATTAATTAGTGGGAACCCATGGCAGTCAGAAAATTCCATCCCTAAAGCTTCAAGGCTGACAGGCGATGTGACCCTCACACTATGTAGATCGTCAATGTAAGGTTCATCCCTTGGCCCAGGTGGGGCACAACCATACCCCCTCACAATCCCCCCGCCATTACTTCTGTTATACACCTTTCTTCTCGCTCTACCAAACTCGACATTTCTCGTCCTTTCATAAACATTCGTTTAACTGACTCATCCACCTTTTTCTTCGGTCTCCCCCGCCGGTCGGTTTCCAACAACATCCGCTTAAAAACTGACTATCATTTATCCTACCGATTCTATCTATTCAATTGCCTTTCCAGTATGACCAACCATCTCAACATACTTGTTCATTTTTCTCTCATTTACACCCTTTCTTCACACCACACACTCTCTAATTACGTTCATCTCTCTTGTTAATTCTTCTCACAGCCTAGCACACGCACTAGAGATTGTCCATAGCTGAACACATTGACTTTAGATCTATACTTCTTATTTCCAGACCATAAGTCACTACTATACAATTACAGAGGTAACAACATACCCTCATGTAAACCCTAGCACACTCAAGACTTTAGTCCCCCTTTACATTCACCACGATTTTATGCACCAGCCACCTTCCTGCCATTCAACAACTTTCTACTGCATCTCTCATCGTCCGCTTCCATCCTTTCATGCCAGCATAGTACCCTAAATATTTTAACTGCATACACTGTTGTTACAGCTGCTCACCGCATCTAACATATACTGTCACGACTGAGGAGTGTTCCTCACTTACCAACATAAACTTACTCTTACCACGTTTACTTTCAAACCCCCTCCTTTTACACACCCTGCCATAACTCTCCCTACCAAATCACTCTCAAACTCTCTTCAGATTTCGTCACATTCATTTAACCAAATCATCCGCCAGTATAATTAGGGTAGGGGCACCCTGCCACTCATCTCCATTCTTACACCATTTCTAACACCATTTCCTGCCTATCCCCACCTCGAATTCTTTTTCATAACCCATCCGATATACAAATTGAAATAACCAAGAGACATAACAAACCCTGTCTTACTCCGTGTTAATCCTAAACCAATCACCATTGACACATTTATTTCTACACACGCTTCACTATCGTCATACATACTTTGGACTCCATTTCAGAAGCCTTACCACCTACACCATATATCACTAACACGTGCCATAAACCTTCCCTATTAACTTTAATCATATTGCGCCTGTTGCAATCCATAAAACCTGAAATACAATTTATTCTTCTTCTCCCTCATTTTCCTCAATATAAAGATTTGATCCATAAAAGATTTGATAGCCACGACATCCTCTACCACCCTAAACGCACCTTGTTCTTCACCAATCAGTGCCTTAGTCACTCGATGCGCTCTTTCGACAAAAATACCAGCATTATACCTTCCTACAACACTCAAATAAAACTTATTCCCCTATATTAATTTCTATCAGTTGTCCCCTTATCTCCCTACCTCTTATATAAGGGATACTGATACGGCGGCTCTCCTCCAATCCCTTGGAACTAATACCTCCATAAACGCTTTATTACACCAACTTCCAAATCCAATGCAATCACCATGACATCGGCTCCGTTTTCGAATGCATTTCCCCAGTTAATTTATCATGACCTGCAGATTTAGACCATTCTCAAACTTTTTTCACTCTACGCATTACCTCCCTCCTTATATAACCTGCATCCAAATATCCTATTCCTTCTTGGCACTCATCAACCCACACCACATTCAGCTATCACCGTCTCCTCTTCATTAACTGTTAATATTGGCAGATTTTCGAAGTGTTCTCGTTTTCCACACTCCCTCTCACACCATTTTCATCAGTTACAAAATGAACCATCCCTATTCATTATCTAAGCAGATCCCCTTATTCTCATTTTCTTAACCTTTCGCGCTCCTTCCAGAAGACCAGAAGAGCTTTCCTATTCCCTTGTAAGTCCCTATTCATGCTCCTTCCAAACTGTTCATTTACACTCTTGTTTTCTCCTACGTTATACACCTTTTAGTATTTTCTTTTTTCTCCTTATATATTTCCAAGCAATCTTTCTTTTGAGTCTTCCATCATTATTGCTTTTAGTACATAACCACGCATCCATTTACTTTTTACCAATTACTTCTCCACTTCATCTTCCACCATTCACTGTTAACATTCTTACTTCCTACTTTTAGCACATCCACATACTATCTCCTTGCACTACTAACAATTGCTTCCTTCATTTGCCGGCGCCAGATTTGTTCCAGTATCAACTTGTTTCTACATTCAACCATTTTAACTAGCGAGCGCTCTACATAACTTACCTTATGTGTCCTGCTCACTTAACTTCTCACTCGTAATTTTACCTACTTCCTTTCGTATCACCTGTTCTTTCCATCCAAGCCCCTACTAACTTAATTGTTACATAGAACAACATGAATGATCCGATATATCCGCATTCCTAAAAACCCCTAACTGTTAACCATCCCACACATACTTCACATCTCCTTTTTCACCACAAGCACTAAATCAATCATACTTTCACTTCGATAACATGTCTACTTATACCACACCAACTCTAGTTACTTATGGATACTCTTGTAGTTTATAAGAAAGTTATTACGTTACACAGCATACTCTCCTCTTCACAGAAATCAGATCAACCTTCTATCCATTCTCATTTTCCTCCGCCACCCCAAAAAAAGCTACCTGTTAAACCATCCCTTTTTTTTGATCACCTATCGAACCATTCAGGTCCCCCAAAACTATCAACTCTGAAGCTCCTACTCACACCGCCATTAGAAACATCATTCAGATTATGCAAAAATCGTACTCTCTTCAACTTTCCCTCAGATGGACCATAGTTACAACCACACACATATTGACCTTTTCAAACTTAAAATTTAACCCATTAGAATTCTAGTGAACTCACACACTCAAAGTCTACCATAGCTTCGTACCAGAGGGGAAGAATGCAAAATTGAAACTTCCTTTTTTCCCCTCTCATTCATTCCACACCAGCACACACACATTTCACACCACCCACTCATCTAAATCCCTTCATCTTTGTTCCAGTCACAGCGAGCAAATCAAATTTTCCTTTTCTAAATACAGTCATCACCTTCTCTTCCTCTTCTCCTCAACATGTATTCCTCTGACAATTACCAGTAACCCATACGATTCAAATAACAATTTCGCCGAAAGATATAAGAAGGCCTTTTACGGCGATCACGACCCTTCCCGAGGCCTGCAATTAGCAATTCCTGGAAAAGAAATCATGATGGTAGTAGGTACACCAACCCCTATGCACCGTCCCCTTAGTCGGGCTCCTACGACACGCAGGACAATACGATGTGGGCTGAAATTCTTTCTCTCCCCACACACACAGGGATAGCTCTAGGGAATATATTAATGATATATAGTATATATATATGTAGTTTCCTAGATATATATATATATATATATATATATAGTATATATATATATATACGATATAGTAAGGAGTTATATATTATATAAATTAAATAGTAGATAGGTATAATATTTAGTATATCTACTTAAATCAAAATCCTTCTTAACATGTATTAAGGTAGCGTGAAGAAGGTTAGTCACTAAATGTTTAACACAAAGACAGTTGATAAACAGTCTACTAAACACATAATAATTACTGTTCTAACAAACATGATCCCTACCTGATCCTAAAGTATCCCTTGAACTGGGGAGAGGAGGTGGAGCCCCAGGCAGAGGGGGCATTCGTCTCGTAGGAGGAGGGTGCAAAGACATTTCTTCGTACATATTACGACGTGGGGCCCAAGTAGCGTGAGGGGCAAAGCCTCCAGTTAGGCTTCCATTCATACCCCCTACACACATCAGGCACAATAAAAACATTCCAAAAATAAAAAGAATAAAGCAAAACGGAAGATTTAGTTTTTATAACTGTTTTTTTTTTTATTTAAAAACAATAAGAAAAAGAAACATTAAATAAAGGCCAGAAAATTTGGTCTGTTTTTATAATTAATGAATGATAAAAAAAAAAAAGTATATATATAAATTTTGAATAGGATGATAACCTTTTTTTGACAACGTAACAAAGAATTAAAATAAGCTGTGGTCTGAAACACAAAATTTGTTTTGAAAAGGAAATATTTTCAAAATTTTTATTAAAATTCAAAAAATGAAAATATGGATGAAAAAAATTATATAGAATAAAAAAAAGATAAAATAAAAAATATCTACAAAAAAAATCAAATAATATAGGAGCAATATATTCCATGCTTTAAAAATAAAACTTTATTTTTTTTTTACGACCAACTACATCTGCATATACCAAAAAATAATTATTAAATACAAAAATAGTCAATCAGAGAAAGAGAGCATAAGATTTTACTTCTACCTTGCCATAAAAATATATAAAAAGCATATCAATTATAAAATTAGAACAGTGATGTGAGTCAGCATTTTCTATTAAAATGAAAGCTGCTTTACGTTCAAATAATAATAATAATAATAATAATAAATAATAATAATAATAATAATAATAATAATAATAATAATAATAATAATAATAATAAAATAATTATTTATTTGAATTTTTATATCAATCTAATTTCTTCATTTTAATTAAAATAATGACCACAAAAACTGGCAACAATAGAGAGAAAATAGAAAATATAAAACTAAATGCACAAACCTGTTACCAAAAGAGGGGGTGGGGGGGATTTACCAATACCGTTAATTAATTAATTAATTATCCATCTTTCTATCTACCTGGTATTGTTATTAAAGAAAGGGAAAAAAACGTTATACGGCCTAAGAAATTCAGGAAAAACTGACCATAACATCCCAAGACATCATATTGGATTAAGTAGTGTTTTTCCTTTGTTTGAAAAGAACTAAGTAGTTTAGTGTACGTAGGGCAAAGACCAATGAGGGGGTCCTATCAATCTAAGTAGTCTACTACATAGACTACTTAAAAGCAGTTTGACACAATAAACTATTAGTAGATAAAGTAAGTTGGTTACCAAAGACTAAGGTATATAATGTACGTTCCTCCCTAATAAACTAGTTTAGTTTATTTACCCTTCTTTACATTTAGGACACTGACCTCTCTTAATACGATCACAGGTGTTGTACTGAGTACCAGGTACTGGAGGAAGTTTGCGATTGGGTGGTGGAATGTAGCCCAACTCTTCTCTAAATCCGGGGTGACGTTTATCCATGGTTGAAGGTGGTGGCATTGAGGCATTATATTGATACTGCTGATAAACTTCCTCTGTTAGGAAAAATATTTAGGCTTCAGTATAAATAAAGGTATATAAAATATTTTTATTTTATATATATCCTTATATATATAATAATATATATATATAATTATATATATATATATTTATATATATATAATATATATATATATATATATATATATAGTATTATAATATATATATATTAATAATATATCTATATATATATATATTATTATATATATATATATATATATCATTAAGTTTAAAAGCTAAATGCAAAGTTAAATGTTAAAAGGTAAAGGTTTATTATAATTTCTTAAGTTATATATCTATGTTATTTTCAAGGTAATATCTATTTTTTTTTCTATAATGATCAGTTCATTTCATTACAAATTTTAAAAATTTAATGATACTGTACAAGAGAAAAGTAAGAAAAATTAAAGGGTATATGTACTTACTTATATTTAACTTATATTTAAAAGAACAATAATACACAGTTGAACCAAACGAACTTCATTGCAATGTAACCCATCTCACCTCTAAGTCTGAGCGCGTTGTCAATACCATTCTTTCGTCTAGTGACTGCAACGCAAACCACAATAATTCCAACAATTATAACGATCACTGTAGCAATGGCCGGAACTAGTATGTTCAGGTCGAACCAATCTGGCCACCAGGAAGGTAACCAGGCAAAACCCCCTTCCTGAACAGTTGGAGCAATAGTGGCTAAAAATTAAAAGAAATTGTTTGATAGAAACACGAAGGAACTGCTTCACCTCCCAAGTCGTGTACAAATAGTTAAGAGGTTACTTACCAATGAATACTAATGACTGAATCGAACTTTAAACTGGAAAAACATTCACTTACCTTCTTAGATGAAATTCTATATGTACTTAAGGAAAATATTTAAGCAAGCATTATGAATTTCATGATGTGAAATGGTGACGATGAGATTTAGGAAGAGCAAGAACGACAACCACGTATGAAAGATAAGGAAAAGCTACATTTAATTTTATTTTTTAATCCTACCTTTAATAGGCGCATTGCGGCCTCTCAAATAGCATATGATGACTACTGCCAGAACGATGACAACAGCGGCAGACACAACAGGGACGATGAGATTAAGGTTGAGGTAAAGAGGGAGCCCTGCTCGAGAGGTCTCCATAATGTCCGACTCTGAGGTCAGCTCCGTATAAGTGGGACCGCTGTCAGAGGCGTGGGGAGACCTATCGTCTCTGCCTAACTATCCACATACCCACTTTCTGCTAACTGGTTGAATTCAATGACTTTATACTATATTACTTCTAAGCGTAAATTCATCTCAGTAACACCAAAATCTCCTAAAGTATGTGTTCATTCTCGTCTCTGGTCTTTTGTTGCTCTCTATCGAATAAAGTATATAATAAGGAATGTACAATCGTTTTAAGACCAAATATATAATATGAAAAAATAGAAAAAGTTTTGAAAATTCCCCTATACTAAAATTTTGAATATAACTTAATGACTGACATATTTAGTTATAAATACCCTTTATTTCGTTAAAGCAGTATTTTCATAATATCTACCCAATACGATTAGCCTAATGCTTGGGTTTGTTTAAATCCTTGTTTACAGGTGCTAATCTCATTTTCCCCTATAAAGAATTCTTCTCTGATCAGATAGCAAAGAAATAGCTAGATCATTCTTATAGGGTGTACATCTAAATTGCGACTTAAAAGCATAATGGAGATATAATATAGGGACTAAAATTGAGATATATAATATATTAATTAGCTTACATTAAATATGATATTATTAACTCGAGCAAGAACGTCTTTGCTTTCCGAGACGCACTATAATGAAAATTAAGGTGAGAAATTTGAAGAATGTCAATAAATTAATAATTTCCTTAAGTAGGAATTAACAAAATATTTTTTTAAAAATTCACATGATTGTGTTGACGAATTTTGTCAGTTCTCTCATATTTTTTTAAGTGTAAATTTTTTTTTATTAGTTTGGGTTAATTTATAGATCTATGCTTAGTCAAACACTAAATTTAATAGTAATAAATAAAAAGTTGAGAGAGTTCCATAAAATGATGAATTGAAAATGTATTCAAAATAGCCGATGTAATCGAAAGAATATTGGCATTATAAATAAGTGGATTATATTTAATAGTAACAAATATTTTATTGAAATATATAACTTTTCCTTTTGCCATTTTATTAGAAACAAAACAAAATAGTAAGTGTCTAAACTGAGGAAATTTTCTTCGGAAGTTCTATTAGCTCAACAGTGAGGGTCAGGTGAAGAAACATCATCGATCCTTCTGAAGAATTTATTTAACCTTTTTTCTCTCAAACAAAACTCCTAAGCGAATTTATGGATCGAACCTAAAACTATCTGTAGAAATAACAAAAGCTATGGTAACAAGATACAGGCCTGATTTTAATGCTCATACTGCTCATATCGTGAGAATATAGCTACGTATTGTCTAGCATATAAATTTAATGTGATTGACTTTCAGATATGTTTGAGCTCTTAATGTGAGATATTACTGATAGATTACACTAATATATGAAATGGATTATATTATATGAGTAAAACGAGCTGACTTACAGATTACTTATAGAGTGATAAGTATATATTGGGTGGACATTATTATGAGAGGCACATATAGTAAGTTATATATTATACGTGTATTAGGTTTCAAAAACTGTGATATGATATTATATATTATTTATTATTTTAAAATATATTACAAGTTATATAAAATATATAAAGTTTAATTTTATTTATTATATTTAACCACGACCAACTATTTCGGAGGAATAGGTTCTATTTTTTATGTGCTTTCTTTTTTCTCAGACCAGTGCTGGCTATTATCTTATCAGTATATATCGAAGAATGTATCATGTAAACACAGTTATCATGGTGATAGTTTAATCTCTAAACCGTCCTTCTAGGTCTGAACATAGTCAAGATATATCTCCAAGCCATAACAAGTTGGCTGCTCATTATAACGATGGGCGTAGAGCTCAATTGGCATCATCAAGTGATTACCTTCTATTGAAACTAATTTCATATGCGGTGACGTGCATAATAACAAATCATGGATAATGATAGTAGTGTCATGTTATATTGAATGTGAATACACTTTGTATACAAGGTTGTTTAACCATTTAAAGAACATTTGGCATTTAGCCTTGTTTAAACTTCACACTGTTGATATATATGTTGTTGGTTATGGATGAAGTGATAGGTGAAGGTATAATTGAGTATATAGTGATAATTATATCACATATGTATACCGTAAGAACTGTTATAATGATTACAGAAAATACTCACTACTAAATACGGCAATTTTTCGTGTCGCGTCTGGATGACTAATCAGATAAAGTACAAATTACCCGTTATGACGAGAGGATATAATATATCGACTCACGACATATAATCTAGAGCGTGCAAACGCACCTAATCATCAATCCCACTTGCGCCTACCTGAACCTTATATATATATATATTATATATTGTAATATTATATATATATAGTATATCAGTATTATATATATGATATATATAATATATATAATTAATATATATATATAATTATATATATAGGTAATACTATATAAATAATAAACGTATTTTAGCTATATCAACCTATTATTATAGTAAGGTAGTAATACATAGATAATATACCGTAAATATTCCTATATCCTCAGTTAAACAGAGTAGAAAGTTTATCTAGCTCACAAGTATAATCTAATATGTATAATTATATATAATTAAATACCTCGATAGTCGCAACCTATAATATTAGGTAAGCCTTGACAATCCGGGTAATCAGTAAGGATTGAATAAACATACGAATGACTAATTAATAATACTCGGTCTGATGTAATAGATATGTTATGTATGAAGATTAACTATGAGAGGCTTTAACTATTTATACTCATCCACTCATACCTACGAATTACTTGAGGCAACTTACGCTACTCCTAGTATACTGTATATACTCGTAATCAAACACTATGATATGATTGATTAAATATATAGAGTAGGTATCATATGTAGATTATCACTTATACATAATATAGTGAGTAGAATAAGGAAGGGTAACTTATAATCTAACTTAGATTTATTAGGTGGAGAACTAGATGTTATACTATATATTAATCCTTCTAGTCTTTTTGGTAAACGCTGAAAAGAATTAGAGGTGGGGGGATCGCAGAATGAGTCGTTTAGAAAATTTATAGAGGTGAATGCTACGATGATAAATGAAGTAGTGAGTGGTGACCTCTAGCCTATTAGTCAACTTGGAGAGCTTTGTGTTATATGTGAGTTGTGAACTTATGTAGTTGAAAGAGGAGCTACTTAGAGTATTGGATATTGGGTAAGACCGCCCATGACATTGTGGTGCAGGGATGTGTAAACTTAGGTATGGGCGTACTTGAAAACAGTAAACGTAGATATACAGAGTAAGGAGGCTCTAGGTTGCTGAGTGAGACAGTCTTCAGTGTATTAGTTATCGTTGAACGGTAGAGCAGGGCATGAAACAAGATGCCACTGTAACTTATAATAATTCTCAGGTATTGATGCTTGGCATGATGAGGAGGATGAACGTGTATGATTCACGTGTTCTTCCTGAAGCTATTCTTAGGCAGTCGGTAAGATAAGGTGACATATATGTTTGTGAATGGCATGGCAACAGGTGCGCTGTCCTCCATATTTAATATCGTTATGTACAGAATGCGTCAAACAGGTGAGTAAAGTCTGAGAGTAAAGGCCTGGCAAGGTGATGGTAATCTTTACATTTGTTAAGTGGTATAAGTTTGTATCAACGGCTGTGTTTTGGTGTGTAATAGTAGCGAGACTTGTGTCCCTGCGTAATAGAAGTGACTAGTTCCTAGAGTCTCTTTTATGTGTTCAGAGTGGACAATCTTAAGGGGCATGTTAGGTGTGATCTACCAGTACTATATGAGGTATATATATAATTTGTAGGGGTCCCCTAACCCCCATTTTATACAGATGGTGTGGAGTATTGTGTGTAAGCGTGGCATTTGAAGATTAGTTATAAGATGGAGTATAGAATCCTTGAGTAATTTAGAAGTATTAAAAAAGAATTGATGAAGGAAAAAGTATAGTTTGTAGGAAATGGATTGAAATATGTGAGATCAAAGTTGAAAAAAGGGATTAAGATAATATTGTTATATTAATTAGTACTGGATTAATTAGGTTATGATTATTATATGTATAGACTCGGATTAGTGTTATATTTATTTATATAGTGGCCCTGTAGATCGTGTTATGTGGATTTTAATCTTAGGAAACCTCTTATGTGATGAAAACGACAGACGTAAATCACACATGTTGGATTGATTAAGTCTAGAGATTGAAATGCTGTAACGTGTCATCTGAATGAGAGGAGAATAGTGGTGTAGTTATAATTGGTCATGACAAATTCGGCATGATGGGGCTGGACGATTTTATACTGTACGTTCTTAATATACATGTATTCAGCGAGTGGAGGGCATGGCAGGGGTTCTATGTATGGGTATGGTTGTGGCCACCTGAGGCATTAATGGCCGGAATGTCACCGCGGTGGTACGAGGTTCGACAGGATTGGTACCGATTAGTTGATGTGTTGTCCGTTGGCGGTCCTATGAAGCCTCTAGGCTGTTGATTTTTCCGTGTCATCGGTGTGACTGAGGTTCTTCATCCATAATTATGATGTTGTTACAAAGGGGCGTTAAGGGGTCTTGGGCTTGTTTTTTTCTTTTTCGACTTTTGTCATTTATTTTTTATTCTTCCTGCTTTTCTTCTTTTTCCTATGATTGTCTTATTGTTCTATTCGCACTTATCCCTCAGTCTTTGGGGATAATTATTAGGGCAAGATTATAAGAAATGAATTGAAAAAAGGGTTATATTATATGGTTACCCGGAGTATTCAAGTGGCGTTATTGTAAAGTCATACAATTAGTTCACAGTTCAGGAATTAGGGTAAAATTATATATCATCTATTATAGGCGCAATTTTTTTTTCAAACTTTACAAGTGGAGTAATATGTATAGATGAGCTGCATTTTTCTTTGGTGCGCGTTGTTTTAATGTCTCTGTGGTTTGTGTAGTTGGACAGACGTATAAGACGAGTTGACATGCAAGTGTTCTATCCTCAAAATATTGTAAATGGGATATTGGGTTTTGCGGGAACTAGTATAACAAATTCTCTTCATTTGTAATTTAACTTGTGGGGATTGATTCTATTCAGGAACATGGTGGTGGGCGGGTATGGCAAGGATTCCGGAGTGGGTAAAGAGTGACTGAAGTATCGAAAATCTGGTGCATTGACTGGCAGGATCACGTCTTGGTGTTTAGGCGGATTTAATATCTGCCTTCACCATAAGAATGTCATCATATAATTTGTTCATTGGGGTCCATAAATTTATGTCGGGTGAGCTTGTTTTGGAAGTCGATAAAGAGGTTGTCTCCTCTGAGTATGCTCCAAATTATCTAACTGAGTGATTTATATTTGTGGAACCCCACCCCTTACCCCCAGATATGTGACGCATACTCCATACAAAGGAGAATCACAACCCTATATAGAGCATGGAACTTAGGTGGTGAGTAGAAATTTTGAAGGCGTCTCATAACACTCAATCTCGTAGGAGTTTGTTTAGTGAAAGAATGAAATAATGTTGTCCTTTCAATGAAAGGCTATTCAAGAAAAAGGAGAGTTACCAACAATATGTAAGAACTAGAAGAAGGCCTACGAGTTGCGTCTTCGATATTGATTGAAGTAGTTGATAGGAAATGTAATGGTCGAGTTATAGACGAAGAGTAACTGTGGTTTTGAGATCTATAGAAAACAACCATGGTGTTCCAAGGACACCCTCCTACCATCTTGCTTGTATGTTTGCGTGCTTGGCACTTGCGTGTGCTGAACAAGAGTTGGTTTATCTTTTAAAATTATTTTGATTATCTAAAGTTTTAGAAAAAGAGAAGATAGAAACAAAACAAGTTACAGAAGGTAAAATATTAAGTCTCTGTTTCCTTAGTGTAGAGTTTATATTTAATAGAGTTTTTATATTGCCAAAAATTTATAAGTTCAGAATTACAGCACCGAAAGCTTTCTTCTAAAATGTTTCAATTGAAGCAGTTGAAAATTTTCTTTTTTTTTTTTAATCTTCTCTAAATAAATAATAATAAAAAAAATACACGTATAAAAAGAGTTGTCCTTAAACTTTTGATTGTAAATCACAACTAATAGGCGGGTGTATGGCATCTTCTTCCTCTCTCCTTCTTATTCAAAGCAAGACCCGTTCATCGATTCTCCTTCGAAAACAAGATGGTAGAACTCTTCTTCCAAATTTTGTTCAACAAAATCTCGTAGACTTTTTTGACGCAATATTTTCGATTAATAACAGCATTAATCTACGATAACTGACAAAAACTTAGTTTGAGGATTTTGGGATATTTGTAATTTATTTTACTTTATTGAGGAAGCTTGGGATGATGAGGGTTTCGGTGGCTTCGGGTCTCTGAGACTATCGGGTAGTGAGCAATAGGTAGGGAACCTCTTTGCGAAAAGCGGTATTCAATGGATCGTAGTATAGGAGAAGGCTTTTTTCGAGACCTGTCAATTGTGTTAGATCGTTGTTACTTCCGGAGAGTAAGTGGGGGCGAGTTTGGCACCATTGTAGTTTCGTTAGAGGCTGGTTTGTTAGTCAGCTAAGGATAGTTAGTAGCATGGACACAGTTCGTGGCTTGAGTAGGTTTAGTGGACAGCTGAGTAGTTGTTGTGTTCTTCTTTATGGTATTTCACCAGAGTCGGTGTGCTAGATGACAGTGTCATCTTAACAAAAGAATAGAAATGCAAGATTCTATGCACAATCTTTCGCGCCCATTTTTTATAACAGCGTGTGACAGCGGAGATCAATATCTTCGGTAGGGATGCTTAGATGAGTTGCACCAAGTATCAAGAGATTGGAGTAATGGTAGAGATGAACAGAAGAAATGGGTTAGAACGGAAGATTTACCTTTGTGTGTCATCATGAGTTAGCATTTCGAGCACACGAACTTTCTTTCGGGGCCTTGTAGATATTCTCACTCAGTGGTTGTGATTTTTGATTGGAGATGAGGTTGATGACGAAGGCTGTCCGAGCCGCGGTCTGGTTAGAGCCACATGCATAATCATGTGCGATGATGATCATGCTGTTAATTAGTTGATGCCTATGAGATAATAAGTACGGACAAGTTATTTAATGAGTGAAATGCGGTTTTAAGATTAAATAATGAGGGCGAGGATCTCTGCGGTTAGGAAGCTATGTGAGCACGTTAGTTACATTTCGCAGGTATATTGCACTAGAGCTTCTAGAGCTATACATGGTATCCACCGCGAAGTGTGGAGACTTGGTGTGGGTAGGAGGCAGAATAGGAGTCGTGTAGTAAGGGTTTATAAGAATGTGTAAGATGTATTCCGCCAGAGAGATTGAGGAAGGAGAAGCGAGGCGGTATTAGTAACAGTACTCCCATTTAATAATTAAAATGGGGTAGGGGAGGTTCAGGGGAGTGTAAGACAATACTTAAGGGTAAGGTAAGCGATATTGATCTGAAGTGTTTGTGGGAAGTGTAAACCTGTGTCGCGGGATTATTCTTATTTCCGTGAGTTGCGAGTGTCAAAATATTGAAGGAGAATAGATTGGATGTGATAAGAAACCATGGTAGCGTTTAGGAAGTGGAGAGAGATGTATGGGATTAAAATATTTAACTAATAGTATATAACATGATTGTAATAAAATGGTAGGAAAATATGAAAGATAATATTGTATTTAGGTTATTATGAGAATATGTAAGGCGTATATGATTATAAGTTATAATAGGGTATAGTTATTATGGCAGGTATTATTAGATTATATTAGGTTATATGAGTTGTGGTAGGCTTCCTAGAATGGTAAGCCAATAAATAATTATTGAACGATAGTGAAGCCCGTGTTTAAGAAATATGAGTGGATAATGAGTGATGGGTATATTAGGATTAACGAGCGGAGTAAGATAGGGTTGTGTAGGTATACCCATTATGGTTATTATTTCATTTATGTAGATACTTGCGATGGGTATTATGAATAAAATACGTAAGGTAGTGAGGGATGTAGCAGTGAAAAATGGTGTTTAAGAAATGTAGTGTATAGTAAAAAATTGGAGACATGAGTGATAGGGTGTGAGCCCTATCCTATAAATTCAGGTACAGAGATTTTATTCAGGTATTTTTTGAGATAGTGATTGGTAGAGATGATTTGGCAGGGTGTGGTAAAAGGAGGGTTTGAAAGTTAACGTAGATGAGAGTAAGGTTATGGTTGTTATTGAGGACACTCCTCAGTGTGAAGTTAAGTTTGATGGTAGTGTAGCGCTGAATCCTTTCATAGGTAAATGAGTTTTTAAAATATATATAGGGTATTGCCTGGAGAAAAGGTGAAACGGGCGATATGCACAGAAGTGTCATAAGTGAAAATAGTATGGTATGCATAAGGTGGTTAGGTGAGTTGCCATTCTATATTGAGTTGTAGATTGATATAGGTGAGATATTAATTATTGAGTGTAGCTTATCTGGAGTTATTAACTATAGTAAGGTATGTTGTATCACTATGTAGTTCATATGAGACTTTAGTAGAACGAACATATATGGTTACTGGAATTAAAGAAGTATGACTAGTCAATATGTTTAGTTGGACCAATTTGGGAGGTGTGCTTAGTTAGTTAGAGAAAGAAATGAATAAAAGCGAGGAAGACGTTAAGAGTGGTGTGGGTGTGAAGACGGGTAATGAGAGAATCAAATGATATGCAATGTTTAGAATGGAGTTAGTGGTCTTATAGGAATGAGATGAATTGAATATATGTATTCAGGTTAGGTATTAATAGCGAATGTTATGTATGGCGAGTGGATGATTGGAAAACCGACCATGGCGGGCAAGCATAAAAAATTTGTGGATTTGTAAATTTGTTTCTTTACATTCAATGTGTTACGACTAGTGAGAAAAGATTGAGTGGTGGGTGTAGTGGTTAGAGCCGAGAAAGATAAGAGAGACTGTATCAATGTAATTGGCAGGGAATTGTTAGAAGGAGGTTAGAGTATGGTTGGGTACTCTTGGAGCAAATAGAAAAAGGACCACTTTAATCTGAAGCTTACCCAATGTGAGAGAGGTTCCGTAACGTGACATTGTAAGACTTCTCAGGGTGACTCTTTCTGCAGGAGCGGTCACACTAATTAATGGTACTGAAGGGGGCGGTAAGGCTGGGCTTTTCTTTTCGAACTTGCCGTGTCATGTTCTTCTAAACTTGAGCATCATCCCATTTTAGATATTCGCTAAGGAGCACCTTTAACATCCTAGAACAAAATATTAAGGATGAAGAAGGTTTAACAATTTCTCATATAATATTATAAATAATATATTATACCAATAAATCATTAGGTTATATTATTATACTAACAACTAACCAAACATGGATTCATTTACAAATAATTTTAAACCATAATTATTGCTATCCTATTTACCCAAATATTTCTCTCACAATACAACCATCTACTATAGTACTAGACCCATACTACGCATGGTAAGACTTGTCCATGTCAGTGGGAACTACTTCGAGAAAGGTACTTGGGAAAAAGGGCCAACGCTAAGTCCGCTGGCTGGCGCTCTACGCGCGGTACGCACAGCGATATATCCCACGCATATGTGATAGGGACAGCACTACGCAAAATGTACTCATCATTAAGCGTCTGCAGCTGGCGAAGCTAGAGTTTATAAGAGAATAGTCTGGCCAACATTCTGCCCGCGCTCCAAACCCAGAGATCCCGAACATGGGCCCGCCCCTCGCTGCTAGCGAGCTGCTCTACCTACTGACGGCTGGAAGCGCTTAAAATAAATATATAAATTATAGTATCACTATACATATTCATATATGACTATATACGTATAATACATCATTATATATATTAGTCTCTGAGAATATATATAAGTAGTATATTTATATATATATATAGTATTATAAAATATATATTATTCATATTTATGATATATCTTGCTATTTCACTAACAATTGATTGATTGGATTCATGATTTGAATATCAGTTTGAGATATAACATTTGATTGTTTTATGCATTACACTAAAGGTTGCAGACTTGTATTTATGACTGTCTAACCGGCTCCGGCTCTGAACGCATTAATTTTAGGGTGAAAAAAGAAAAAATATATTAGTCGGCTTCTGTTTCGATTTTTAATCTACCCAAAAATTTATAGAGTTTGTTTATTAAACTTAAAAAGGGTTCAATTACACGATATTTGACTGGATTACGGACTGGAAAAATGCTTGATTAATAATAGGAAAGAAAAATAGGCATTATGGCAGTGATAATTATAACGTAATAAAAGATTGAGAAGAATGATTTTTGCAAGAGTAATTTAATATATTTATTAATATATAATTTAATAAAAGAGATTTTCAGTTGTCTGGGAATAATCAAAAACTGAAATATTACTGCACTCTCAATATAATATATAATTTAATAAAAGAGATTTTCAGTTGTCTGGGAATAATCAAAAACTGAAATATTACATGCAAATATTTTATTAGCATATTATTTACATTAATCCATTAGATAGCTGATTTCGGAATTCATTTATGTTTACATTTTCAATTATCTCCACTTTTATGTATTTTATTATATTTATTATTATTATTATTATTACTTCTTCCTTTCTTTTTCAGGTCATTCGCCAGCACACTCAACACTATGCAACCGTTAATACACTCTCCTTTATTCCCTTGTCATGTCGACGCTATTATTGCTCAGCACCCCGACAACCCTAACACGTTTTTCCCCATTTTATCAATTAACTATATATAATACTATATATATATAATAAATATATAATATATATATATATATATATATACTATATATATAATATAATATATATATATATATAATATAATATATATATATATATATTATATATATATATATTATATATATATATATATATATCAAAAGGAAACACACACATATATTTACGCAATTAGTATGAGATTAATAACAAATTTTAGAACAAAAATTGAAAGAAGTTTTAAAGGTTACAAAGCAGATAAACAAACCTCAATTTGTATTCTACGACGAAGTAATTCATTGGGCATCCACCATCTCCCCAGGCGGTCAAGTGAAGGGTAATGGATGAGGAACTCACTTCAACGAAATTCTTTACATCAGGCACGATGGGTTTCTACCTTTCATATTACTTTTAGTTTTTGCATTCAAAAGGCCAGACGTATCAGATAATTAATACATCTAATGGATGATAATAATAATAATAATAATAATTAATAATAATAATAATCAATAATAATAATAATAATATAAATAATAATAATAATAATAATAATAATAATAATAATAATATATCATACAGGATATTCAGATTCTGAAGAAAGGAAAATATTGCGCTAATATTGAAGGGTAAAGATTCAGACAAGACATGGGATAGCCTTTTAGAAGGTGTTGAGGACCATAATGTAGGAAAATGGCGATGGCAGATGGAGTTCAGTTGAGGACAATCAATGAAGATGTGGTGAACAGATTGTGGAATGTGACGACGGCAAATTTTGGAGGCGGGGGAAGGATTCCGTGACATGTAGTGGCTGTGCTTAATATTGGTATAACCAATGCGAAAGCTTGAAAGGAGGATCCTCTTGCAAACGATTTTGTCGGTGAACGCAAGACCACCTATTAACGTTCAGTTCACTAATCACTCGCCCAGCATTAGTGCCAGTAAGACCGGAAGCCCTGTCGGAGAGCAATGGAGTCAAGGTACCTAGAACAGCAATGGAAAGAGGAGGAGGAGGTCACTCTGGTCTCTCTCAGCGGTTTCATTGCCTGTCACCCTACGTGAGAGGGTTACACAGAGTGTGATTTGTTTCTTGCGAGGGTGGATCAGTGGGAGAAATTGTTGTAGAGCGGATACCATTGTGTTTTTAGAGTAGGGGACTCTTAAGCGAATCAGAATAAATGACATAAGGTTGGTCCTGGTTAAGGAATAAAACATGAGAAAGGGTAATCATTATAGCCATTATTCTGCAGTAAAAATTGATGCATGAGGTATGGGAGAGATTGTGGTCGAGAAAGATGACAGACGCACCCACGCCGTCCTGCTTTAGAACCGTTAGTAAACACTGGAGTGGATCTCCCGTAAACTACAGAGTGAGACAAGAATGATGCTTTGAACAAGGCGACGGGGTGCTGGATTTGGAGAGAGAGGTCAGGACCAGACAGATGGTGGGAGCAGGGAATAGCCAAGGTGTATACCCTTCATCATAAGAGAACGGAAACACCTTTTGCAAAGGATGTTGGGGAAGTTAAGAATGATGCAAACTGTGTTTGCAAAATGGCCAGTATGGAGGATTCTGAAGCAACTCCCGCAGAATCGTCGTCAGAGCAGTCAGTATTGGGGTTTGAAAGCGAAGATAACTTGTGTATACAATATATTCCCTTCGCAGAGATAGCGGCATCATATTGGCTTCAACCTCAAGGCTCACCCGCGGAGACGATCGAAAGGATTACGGATTAGAGCGATGTGGAGATGTGAAGGGGATTTGTGATCAGCGCCCCAAGATTTTGAGATGAGATGGCGCATTAGGTCAAGCGTACTTTGACAAGTCGTTTTCAGATGTTTAATATGCGGTGGGAATGTCGGGTGGTCATCCGGAATAAAGCCTAAATGTCTGATCTGTGAAGTAAAAGTATAGCAGTAATGGGAGAACCATATAAGGTTAGGAATGGGTGAGCCATATACCGTGGGTGGAGTTTTACTAGAATGGAGTTGAGTCGGTGGGTTGACATGGGGAGGTGGGGGAACTATTGCAATTGTAGCGTAGGATTGCCTTTGTCGTGAAGGGTAATTGTCTTTGAGATGGTGTATAGCATCTCTCCTGCTCAATTTTTGCACGGTACATAACTCCATACCACCTGTTCAAACAGGAAGGACGGGCATTTTAACGAAAAGACGCTGTATGGTGCCCCATAGTTGTTTCAGTGTGAAATGTTTTCGCAGGGATTGATAAATTCTTCTCCGCAAATAGAGCAGATTTCGCGCGGTGCCCTACTGTATTTTCGAGGAAGAACAAATCGCTGGAATTTGAAGCAACGCCTAAGCCGGGGAATAAACGAATGAACGATGTATCTTGCAAACCCTATTTTCACCTTTGTAAGTGGAAAAGAAATGTAAAAGATCACCAGCAAGCGAGAATTTAGGGTGTCAAGCGGGTCTCGACGTGGAAGAAACCTGTATACATTTGCAACAGGAAATCTCTCTTGGGGATGGTGCAGAATGAAAGCAATGTCTTCGTTTTTCTCCAAGGCAGCATAAATAGTTCCATTAGACGAGCTTTACTTTATTAGAAGTGGCAATAAGAGGGATATCTCCAAGAAACTTTAAGGATGACAAGATAGAACTTTGATTCCGAGTAGCTTAAACGAGAAGGGACCCGTTTCACATTACAGTGATGGGAGAGTCTCAACTCCTAAATCTTTCTCAAGGGCATTGCTGAGAATGATATTTCTATGGTCGGTAAGAAGTTTGGAATTGGTGGATCGCAAGAAATAATACATCGGGAATGATGTGTTCGCTGGTAGTCCAGAGGGGGTGGGCAGCATGTGGAGTAGACAAGCGAGAACGGCTAGGACGGGAGAGGGGACATTTTCGGGGTTGCTCCAACCGTTTGGGCGACGAAAGATGTCGAGGGTATGCCAGGCGAAGGATCGCTGGAGGTAGGCAAAGACCTTCCAGGTGAAGTAGAGGGAGTCATGACGTCAATGGTCTTAATACAATTCAAAATCCCTGATTCGTGATTCTATAATAATTAAAGTATTTCCCCGTCATATGTGTCGAGTCATGAGGTTTATACCAAGGGAACAGGGCTGGGCTACGGGAATCTCTTATTATAGGTGTTCTACAGGGGTTAGGGAAAAAGGACCAAACCTAGTGCTAGGTCGTGTGCACCAAATCACGAGCGAGTGACACGGCTGACACCCCGTCAACACAGATGACGCCGCGTGCCCCTCCCATTAGGAAGGGTGACGGCTACGTTCATCTACCTCTTTAGAAAAAAAATTGAGGAGGGAGTAGATATAAATTGCGGTGGAGGAAAATTATTAAAGATAAAAAATTAATTCGAAAAATGAGACAATAGAAAAAAAGACTTAAAAATTTCGTATGTGACAATGTCACATACTTGTTCTTGGGCCTGAGAGATGCACAAAAAATACCTTGGTATTGGTTCTTATCACTATATTATGTTTTAAGTTGCAACACTCTGACCATAATACCATAACAATAATCAATACTCCCCCCCCCCCTAAATGGGGATAAAACTAAAAACAAAACCCCCATTAACATTAACTGATAGGAAATCGAGTTTTGAGATCGGCTATCCTTCAACCTGAAGCCAACAAGTGCACACAACCAAAGTTTTATTTCATTCCCCTAGAAAGATAAAACCCACACCTCTACGAAGGGATTGAACGGGTGACCTCTCGGATGAAAGGTAACAAATAATAATAGTAATGGCTTTAACTTTCCATTCACAATAGCAAGTTAATTTAAAGTTCCAATTTCATAGTCAAGTTTATTCTACTGCTGAAACTAAATAGTAAAACTTAGTTTAACAATTCAAATACGAAATGATATAACAGCATGTATTATAAGAAAAAAGCTCTATATTTTAGTAATAAAGAGTATATTTCTCAAATTTTTATAATTACGAAACTAGGGAAAATAAACAAAGTGAACCTTACTTATTATAAGCCTTAGCAAAGATTTGATAGCGGGATCCACACCACAGATTTTCAAGTATGTAGGTTCTAGCAGAAGCAGGAACTTGAATCGTTTCCAAATCATCACTGAATTCTGGCTTGTAAGAAACGGTGTATCCATGAATAGGAGTAGTGTCATCCACAACAGAAGGTTTAAGTTTAACTTCAATGCTATTAGTGGTAGTAGACAGGAGCTGAATCTCAGGTGGGTGTGGGGGAGCTGAAATTAAAGTTAGTGTCAGATAAATATCTTGGTCATTATTTGGTGAAAAAAAACTGTATATAGTCATCAAATATGATAACACATTAATAAGCGATACTATCAAAAAAAATCGATAACGTTAAAACGATTTTATAATTGGTAAGTTAAAGAAAACAATTACTTTAGTTAATATATACCGTTCATATTGTTCATACATACTGTTCATATTGTAAATCACACAAGTAAAAAAATAACACAAGCAAAAGCTTTTGGATGTATGAAACTTGAAATTAAAAAAAATATCCAACTTTAGCAAAAATAGCCAACGGTTAAAACTACTACAATTAATCTTACCTTGAATCAAAAGCATGTGTGTAACAGTGTCCTGACCATATGAATTCTCAACATGACAAGTATATTCACCAGCATCGTCTCTAGAAACCTCTCTTATGAGTAAGGAACCCTCCGGTAATCGTCGCATTCGTTCGTTGGGTGTGAATGGTGCGCCTTTAACTGTCCACCTGAAGTAAAACAATTATCTGATCACCTTTTTTTTTTTCAAAGAATATATGTTAATTTCAAAATTTTTAAATAACTATTCTCAAAATGAGTGAATACTATTGACCTAATATCTGGGGCTGGAATTCCAACGGCTTGGCACTGTAGTTTTACATCTTCCTTGTAAGTTGCTAAGTATTCATCATCAAAAGAAGCAATTTTCGCTGGAACTGAAAAAAAAAAAAATTCGGGTATTCAATGACATGTAAAAAATTTGTCAGTAAGCTGCAGGACATTTAAAAGTTCTTTTTACAAGTCTTTCATGAAGATTTACATAGTTCTCTTTGTCCTAGAGAACAAATAATGACAAGCCCTATCAAGCCAGTACACAAGAGAATTTATCCATTTCACAAATTCACAAATCATTCATACCTTTGTTTGAGGGTTTCAAATAGACTTCTTGTGAGCGTTCTCCTTCACCAAAAGATGTAGATGCCGTTACCCAAAACACGTAATCATCTTTCTTCTTCAGATCATTTGCTTCGAAACTCAATTGAGATGGAGGAAGCTTGTAAGATTGTACCTAAAAACAAATTCACAAGAGAAATAAATATTCAAATTCTCTTCATACTGAATTATAAACATGCGTCATGAAAGCATACCTCAATATCAGTTTTTCCCTGTTCTTTGTAGTATACGGTATACTGAGTTATAACTCCATTGGGTTTCTCAGGGGGTAACCATGAAACCAAAATAGATTCTGCAGACATTACTAAGGCTTTCAATGAAGTTGGAGCCTCTGGAACTGAACAAAATAGATAATATTAATATTACATCAAATATAAATATATAAACCGCATGCATATATGTTCTTGAAGTATAATTTAACAACTTACTATCTTGATCAGTTTGGCAGTGAATAACAGAAGATCGTACACCTTCTCCACCAGAAGTGAAAGCAAGGACTTGCAAGCTGTAATTCGTGTATTTCTGTAATCCATGAAGGTGAGTTTCAGTTGATCCAGTAATTTTAGTATCTTTTGCCTCTTCATCTGGAAGCAAATGCCATAAAGAATTAAAGCTAGTTTAATGGAATTTGCTATTTCTTTATACAAAATAATAAGGAGCATGTTCTGTTAAGTACGCTTTAAATTATACATATGTACAAAAGATCATTTTGAAATATATATATATATATATATATATATAATAATATATATAATATATATATATATATATATATATATAAATATATATATTATATATAATATATATAATTATTATATAATATATATATTATATATATATATATATATATATATATGGTATATTATAATTATATATATATATAATATATATATATATTATATATATATATATATATATATATATATATATATATATATATATATATATATATATATACATATATATATATATATACAAAAGTACATTTTGAACTACAAATATGTACAGAGGTACAGCAATACTTTTCATTTTTCTATTACTGAGATAAGAAAACATTTAACAGACTTACCAAACCATTGATCAGAAGGTCCGTACATAACCTTGTATCCTTTAATGACTCCCTGGACGCTAGAGAGTGGGGGTGAGCTCCATGATACTCTGATAGTTTGAGATGTTAATGTAGTGCAAGTCACGTCCTGTGGGGGCTTTTGGGGAGTTCCTTCTGCAGTGTAGGCTTTAACTTCATCACTTCGTGGTCCTTGTCCTACTTTATTGAAAGCAGAGACTACGACAGCATATTCAGTATATATGCTGAAAAGATAATGACAAATTTTATTTATTTATTTTTCCGGTTCACAAAAAGATAAACAAGGAAAAAATAACAAACAATAATAAAGAAAAAAATAAACGATGGATTTATTCTTTTTAACTCTTACAAGATATAATTAATCTACTACGTATATGGTAATGAAAAGTTTAATTGAATTTGGCTGTCAACTCTCGAACTTATTTAATACTGTAAATTACCAACTTATTTGTACATTTGAGATACATTGAACTAACGAACTTTCTTATTTATCCATTTCCCTTTTAATAGCAACACACTTTCAAGCGTGGTGTATCTAGGCATCTCGGTCTTTAATTTGACCCTGGTATGCGGTTTTTCACTAGCTCCTGTAGAATTTTGAAGGCCTTTGTCCGTAGAATAAGACATAAAAAAATTGTATTTCCAAGATCTTCCGCTTCATGAAATATAACTTCTCAGTAATATTTCCCTCATTCCTCCTAGGATATCAATTCTTATCCTTAAGCATTCTTTCCATTTTTTTCTTACAGCTATCCACATAGTCATTCTCAAACACATTTGTCACCACTTGCTAGAATTTATTCGATTATCTTATATTTTAGCATTTTCTCTCTAGTTTTTCAATTTCTTCTTTAACAGACTAGGTGTAACTTTATAAATTGTCCGTCTAACTTTAGGATTTATACAATATTCTCTCAAAATTAACAGCAAATGTTTCATCTTTATATTTATCAATTTTGCAATATTTTTTTTTTTGTTTCTCATCCTTTTTCATTTCTATTGCAACTTCACTCTCCATCTCAAATGCTCTTAATGGCTCCCACCTTAAACTTCACACGCAAAGCTCATTCCAAATACTCTAAAATTGATCATCTAAAAGGTCTTTCCACGGCTTCTGGCTGAAATATACAAGACTAGAATTAAGTATACTCGTATATTTCATGAACTTTTATGGAGAATGCTTTCTTTCCCAATCCTTTAACTTAACAAGAACATTAACAAACAACAACAACAACAACAACAACAACAACAACAACAACATAATAATAATAATAATAATAATAATAATAATAATAATAATAATAATAATAATAATAATAATCATTCTTTCGGTTTTTCTTTATCTTCCTTCCTTCCCCAGACTGGTGTTGAGGTATGCAAAATACAAGAGAAACAGAAAATTCAGTAGAAGAATAATATGTAAGTCGAAAGGAAAGCAAGTATACCTTACCCTCATACCTTTAAGTGAGAACCTGTTGCAGCCAAAATTCCCACCAGGGGATTCACAACACCGCGACGGACCCTCACTGTGGTATCTCGTTAATGTGGGGTTCATCCCTTGGGCAAGGCCACAACCAAAACCCCTCGCAAAACCCCATCAATATCACAAAACCCCATCAATAACTGCTATTATAAAGCTTTCTTCTCGACTCTGCCAAATTCACATTACATTCTTTCAGACATTCCTTTACCGACTCAATCCACTTTTTCTTTGGTCTCCCAGCAGGTCGATTCCCAGCACACCCACCACTACACATCCTATTAGCCAATCGACTATCATTCATACTTCCATATGAAAAAAAATCATCTTGATACACTCTCGTTTATTCTCTCATTTACGCCTTTCTTCATACCACACAACTCCATGACACGTTCATTCCTCATTTTATCAATTCTTCTCACACCTAACACACCCCTTAAATAATCCATCTGAACAGATTACAACTTAGATCTATTCCACACCATATTTTCACTATAAATTAACACCAGTAACAATATATTCTAATGCAGAACAATAGCACACTCAAGACTTAATCCCTTTGCATTCACCAAAGATTTAATGGCACCAGTCACCATCTTAACATTCACAACTTTCCTACTACACTTTGCATCATCCTTTCCCTTTTCATCTAACATATAAAGTAAATACTTAAAACTCAGATATTTGATTCATTTGCTTATCATCCAACATGATTTCACCTACTAACATACCCTTACTCTTATCTACATTTATTTTCAAACCCCTCCATTTACACACCCTGCCAAACCCCTCTACCAATCATACCAAACTTTTTTAAATTCGCTACACAAAACAAATTCATCAGGGCAGGGCATGCTACACTCTCTTCCATTCCACATTAGTCTAACATGAACCGTTGCCACCACCCTATCCATATATAAATTAAAAAGCCATGGAGACATAACACATCCCTGCCGCAACCCACTATTAATATTAAACCATTCATTTTCCACTATTCTTACATAAGCTTCACTATCGACATAAATAATTTTGATTCAATTCAGAAGCCTACCACCAACACCATATATTAGTAACACCGGCCGCAGAGCTTCCCTATTCTATTAATCCTGTCACACGCCTGTTGTAGGTCTATAAAATCTAAATACAATTTATTCTTCTTCTCCCTCATTTGTTTCAATGTAAAAATTTGATCTACACATCCTCTACCCCTTCTAAATGCACCTCAGTCATAATAATAATAATAATAATAATAATAATAATAATAATAATAATAATAATAATAATAATAATAATAATAATTTTATGATTCATTATGCTAGGTTTAATGTATTTACATCTTCCTACATTAGTTTTCTTATTTTGTCTTCACCAATAGTGTTCAACTATCCATTCACGATAAAAAAAACACTAATAATGTATCTATGAAAATATGATTACACATTCTAATCTAAATAACAAATAAGCAAATTAATACTTACTACTACTTAATTAATACTTAATAATACTTAATACTTATTAATACTTACTACTACTACTACTAATACTAATTAACGCTAATTATTATTAATATTAATTTGTACTTACTCCAAATTCGAAATTGTCAAATGATGTTCTTTACGCATTTCTTTGCTGAATTCAACTGTTTCATAGACGTAGCTTTTGTTGGATGAGGCAAGACGATAACCGACCTGATAACCTTGAATATCTCCGTTCCAGTGTTCTTTCAAGGGTGGTTTCCATGTCACTTTAAGACTGGTCTTGTCTGCTGCTTCAACTTTCAAGTCACGAGGGGGGCCAGATGGAGCTGAAATAGTATATGGAGAAATAATATCATATTGATGTTTGCAATTCCAAGTATTATGAAGACTTTTTATTTGGATGTCAGAAATATAGTTTGTGGGGAGGTGTAGTGTGGGTAATTAAGATTATGGAGACTCTGAATCATAGAAAAGCATACCTCATATAATTGTTACCATTATATTTAATTTGGACTATTGGGAAGTAGGCTGTGGGTAATCAAGATTTTGGGAAAGAAACATCATATTATTTTTTTTATCAACAATATAAGTAGTTTCGATTTTGGATACACAATTCCTATTCCCAAAATAGTCTTGAAATAAGTACAAGACTTCTGTGTACTGTTTTCCACT
>JABUQX010007069.1:27500-50000 GCA_015478945.1 Trachelipus rathkii | reverse complement strand
TTATCATCATTTTTTTCAATGTAAAAGATTTGATCCACACATCCTCTACCATCCTAAACGCACCTTGTTTCTTCACCAATTCAGTCCTTCAGTCACTCGACGCACGTTTTCGATCGAACAAAGCACCAGCATATATCGTCCCTACAATATTACAACACTTTAACTAATTCCCCTATAATTTCTACAGTTCCCCTTATCTCCCTTACCCTTATATAAGGGTTTACTATTACTGCTCTCCTCCAATCCCTCGTGAGCTATACCCTCCATAAACGCTTTATTACACAACTGTCCAAATCCAATCAATCACCATCTCGCCTCGCCTTCGGCGGGTTCTTGATGGCATTTTCACCGAGTATTCATCTTACCGCAATTTCCATTTCTTCAACTTTTCCTAAATTATCTTCTCCTTGCTTAATAACCTCATCCCCAATCCATATATATCATCCATATATATATATATTATATATATATATATATATATATATATATATTATATTATATATAATATATATATATATATATATATATATATATATAAATATATATATATATATATCAGCTGGACATATATTTAACAATTTAACCAGAAATTAATCACATACCTTGAACCACTGCAGTACAATCTAGATATGAACCTTGTTGTTATTATATCAAGGATTGTCGTAATCAAAATTACCCTACCACTACGCCCCAAACAGTTATATAATAGTTTACACATACTTTAACAATTGACCACATACCTTGAACTCTAACATAAATGACAGCAGAGAGTCCCATTCCAATTCCGTTGTTGGCTTCGCATAAATAATATCCTTCATGAGATTTCTGAATATTGCCAATGTTAAGTGTACCATCCTCAGTTACACGAATGTTGGGGTTATCGTTGTCCAAATCACGGTAATCAGTTGGTACGTGTCCTTTTTAAGAAATTATAATTGAAAAATATAATTAATATATTTAATAAATTATAATACAATAAATATTATAAAGTAAACAATATAACAATTTAATTCACCACAAAATTGAAATTTGACTACAAAAACATAATTGAATATATAATTAATATATTTAATAAATTATAATACAATAAATATTATAAAGTAAACAATATAATAATTTATTTCACCACAAAATTGAAATTTGACTACAAAAACATTATTGAAAATATAATTAATATATTTAATAAATTATAATACAATAAATATTATAAAGTAAACAATATGACAATTTAATTCACCACAAAATTGAAATCTGACTACTAAGACAACGATCACTACAAACTGCTTACCTGCAGCCTTCTTCCAAGAAAGTGTTGGTTTGGGGAACCCGTCAGCTTTGCATTCGAGTCTGGCATCACTGCCAAGAGCGAAAGCTTTATCAGCGGGTTCAATGATCCAGCGTGGTGGCACTGTAGTAAAGAAAAACTTTGTTAAAAATATATCTAACTCTCAAAATAACAGCTGTTAATTGGTTTGAAACCAACTATTAATTTCTCAGACTAAGTTAATAAGACTAAATTAATAATAATAATAATAATAATAATAATAATAATAATAATAATAATAATAATAATAATAATAATAATAATAATAATAATAATAATAATAATAATAATAATAGTTGGTTTGCAAACCAAATAACATCTTTATATTTCAATATATTACAATATCTCACAGAAGTATGATTAAAAATTGCGTAGAAGAGGAAGAAGCTTGTGCAAAAGATGATTAAAATGCAAAAAAAGAAAAAAAAAGTAAGCAAAGAAAAAAATAAAATAAAAGCAAAATAAGCTAACAAAGAATAAAAAAAAAGTGATTTACAAACAAACAAATATACTTAAATTTCTTTCAAAGATATTTTAAAAATTAATAATTAATTTCTTTGCTAAAAATACTAAAAAATAAAAAAAAAATTAAAACTGTATTTATGATTTGGAAAGAAATTTAAGTACCTACTACAATTATTCGATCAAGAGAAGCTTTTTGAAGTACTGTTTTGAACTATATTAAATTATACGTATCATACATATGTATTAATAGTATTGTACAATGTACATATAATACATACTTGTACGTTCATTGCTAAAGCTTTAATGTATGCAAAGCAATGATAGGAAAAGCCTTTACATAAAGTCAAAATTATTTTACACTGAAAATTTTATTCAGAAAAAGAAAAAAATAATATTTCGTCTGCTAATGTACTTATAGCCTTATTTTACATTTCGATACTTCAAGGGTGTAAATATGATAATATTTATTTAACTAAATGATGAAATTACCAATTACTAGAACAAAATACCAACTGGTAAGAAATAAAAAACCAAAATGATAGAAATGATTACCAATTGATGAAAATGAATACCAGCTTACAAAAAAAATGATTACCAACTAGTCACAACAATTAGTCAATGATCTTGAGAATATAACAAGGTAAAACCATCTTAGAATGAAGAAAAAGATTCGGAATTTTATAGATTCTAACCAAGATCCTGAAATACTTCTACAAAAGACAGTAATGAAAATAAATATCAAGATTCTTTGAGAAATCTTATAAGAAAAAAAAAAAAAAGTTGAAAAATATAGAATTATGTATCGTAAATATTCTATACTTTTAGCCATCTCATAATTCCAGTTACAGTTCTTCGACAATATATATATATATATATATATATATATATATATATATATATATATCATATATATATATATATATAATATATATATATATATATATATATATATATATATATATATATATATATATATATATATATATATATATAAATATATATATATATATATATATATAAGATAATTAAATTATATATTTTATATTTATAAAGAAAGATATATATATATATTATATATATATATTATTGATATATGATATATTCGACAATATATATATATATATATATATTATATTATATATATAACTTCAAAAAGCTCACATTATATTAATGAAAGGTTACTACTACAAGAAGGTTATACAACTAGAGAATCATGCTGTTAGGAAACTTAGAAAAACCGATAATAAAGAAAAAAAATGCAAAAGATAAATAAAAAGTAAAAAAAAAGAAAATGAAAAGTTAGGCAATTCTCCCTGTTCCTTCCTGCTCAGCTTTATATAATTATTATTAAATTAAAAAAATTACTAATTAGAAATTAATTTTAGTTTGCTTTTATTAGCTTGTAAAAAATGAATTTAATTAAAATTATTGAACAAAGATTTCAGATCCCGCTTCTTTGCATTTTTTTTTATTATACTGAATAATTACCGCAAAATTTCCTTTTATTATGGGGGTGGTGGACCAATAAGGCTGATACAAAATGCAAAGAAGAGGAAATAAACCAAAAAAAACACTATGAAGCCAAATAATTTCTGGGAAAGTGAGTACAGTTATTTGCGGACAAAGACACGCGCCTTTTTATAATAAAATTTCTGCTCAGTCTATGTTTTTGAAACACGATGAATTTAATCTTTTTCTCCTCCTTACACAACCATACCCCGAACAACGAGTTCTACCCTATAAGAAGAGACTCCAGCCGCATTGACAGCAAAGCACTCATAATCCCCACTTGAACGCCAAGAGATATTTTCAATGGTAAGGACGCTTGTTCTCCCTCCAACCAACTGTGAATAAACATCTTCAGGAAGACGATCTTCCCCATTATATACCCAATACACGCGAAGAGGTAAATCCCCTTTAGACACCACACAAACGGCTTGTGTTTGAAAGCCTTCCTCTGCAATTGTTTCACTAAACGAAAAAGGCACAATAAAAGGCATAACTGACCAAAAAAAGAAGAAAAAGAAGCAGAAATTAAATCCAAACTACCTCATAACCAATAATAATAATAATAATAATAATAATAATGATAATAACAACAATAATAATAATAATAATAATAATAATAATAATAATAATAATAATAATAATAATAATAATAATAATAATAATAATAATAATAATACCATTAACAGTTAAATATGAGGAATGCTGGTCTTGTCCAGCTGAATTAGTGGCAACGCAAGTATATTCCCCTTGATGACTTGCTTTCACCGGGTCTAAAGTGAGGATGCTCGTACGGCCTATGTGATGAATTTGAATCGAGTCACTTGAAAATACTTCAATACCATCAAAATGCCAACGAATTTTTAAAGGTGTGTCACCCGAATTGAGAACGCAGTTGGCTTGTGCAATATCCCCTTGATTAATAACTGATTTACCGAAATTAATTGGCTCTAATATAGGCGGCTCTGCAAAAATTTATAGAAGGAAACATTTACCCACAAAGAAGCAAAAACTGAAAAGTTATATGAGAAGTTAGCATGCATAAAGTTAGTTCCCTCCCGTTGTTACTAATTTCGATAATACTACCATTGACATTAAGAGGAACAGAAGATTCCGCTGATCCTACTTCATTAGTGACTAAACAAGTATATTTCCCCCGGTGATGGCTTCTAACTGGGTCTAGGGTAAGTATACTAGTTCTTCCCCCGACATTATCAATACTCATATCACTTGTTGATACCAAGTATTTTCCATCAAGCAACCATGCAAAGGTAACTGGTCGATCTCCTTTTCGAATGACGCAATTAGCCTGCGCGAGATCGCCATCAGAAAATGTCGTGGCACCAAAATCTATGGGTATTATCTGGGGAGGTTCTGTAATATTTAAACAGGGATTGGTCGCTTTATAATTTAAATACAAATAATTGGAACAGGGAGAAAATTAAATAGTATTAAAAAAAACGAAGAAGTACCCTTACAAGTTACCCAATGCTAACATAACCAGTTTAATTTGTACCATTAACTTTAATTTCAGTTGAAACTTCAGCATCTCCGACAGCATTAAGAGCAATACATGTATACGTTCCCTGATGATGACTGCGAATTGAATTTATTGTTAAGATACTGGTTCTTCCACCTACATTGAGAATGTCAACCTCCCCATTGGAAACCAATGTATCGTAATCAAGCTTCCACATAATTTCGACAGGCAAGTCTCCCTTTTTAAGAACGCAACTTGCCTGAGCTAATCCACCCTCTAAAAATTCGTTTGATCCGAAGCTTATAGGAAGGAGTTCAGGTGGTTCTGTTGTGCATAAATAAAAAAAAAATAAGCTACCTTTTAAAACCTCTACAATCATGCTTTAAAAAAAATAAAGTAAGCTAAGAACTGTATAATAATGAAAGTTCGTGTTTTTCTTCTCCTACCCTTAACTTTCAACTCTGCATCATAGGAATCAGATCCAGCGGCATTATAAACTTCACATGTATAAATCCCTTGATGATTTTCATTAACGTTCATAATAGAAACCTCACTCATTTTTTGGCCTACATTTTGAATAGATAAACTATTTGAGGACTGCAATAAGGAACCATTAAATTTCCAATGAAAAGTAAGAGGATGATCTCCTTTTCTAACGATACAATTTGCTTGCACAGAATCTCCTGCATATACCTCAAAATCACCAAAACCAAAAGGTAACATAAGCGGTGGTTCTGAAATCCCAACATTGAACAAATTAGTGAATGTGTAAAATGGTGTCCTAAAACCCTTAACATTCGGATTTCAAAGGTAACAAATTAGTCAATGCGTAAAATGGTGTCCAAAAACCCTTAATATTCGGATTTAAAAGGTATCAAATTAGTGAAAGTGTAAAATGGTGTCCTAAAACCCTTACAAAGGTATCTTTAATGTAAAAAGAAAATGCTTCATTAAAACTGAAATTGGATTGAACAGGGATGTTAAAGTTAAAGTTAAAGTACAGCCAAGAAGAGGTAGGTATGTGCAACAAGCAGCATAAGGGAAAATGAAATTATGTATTTTAAGTATAAATTTGCAAAGACCAAGTTACGCATACAAAGTATTAAAATCAATACTTTTAAAATACCATGAATAAGTAACTCCGACGAATACTGATCTTCACCCGCCGCGTTTGATGCCACGCATGTATATACACCCGAATGACCATACGTCAACGCCTCTATATTTAAGATACTAGAGCGAGCGCCTAATTTCACTGTCGTCACTCCCATGTTATGAGAGACAGGGTCACCGTGAAAGAACCAACGAATAGTTATTGGAATGTCTCCATCGGGAACATAACAGGCCATTTGAGTATCTTTACCCGATAACATTTCTTCTTCAAAACTAAAAGGTCTGATTCGCGGTGGATCTGAAATTTCGTATTCACTATTAAAATTATTATTTTTTTTTTTAAATGAGTTTTCCTTTAATCTTAAACCTTGCAGGAAGAAACATTAAAATTACATTTACCCCTCTGGAAGAAAAGAAAGTGAAGCGAAATTATTATCTACCATAAACTATTAGCTTCGCGGAATGTCTTTTCTCTCCTGCCATATTGGACACTGAACATGTATATTCCCCTGCGTGTGAATATTTCGCCGAAGCGATACTTAAAATGTTTGAACGGCCTCCAACATTCATTGTATTAATACCCATATTGTTACTAATATCTTGACCATTGAAAAGCCATTGAATATGCAAGGGAGAATCGCCTCTTGGGACATAACATAAAACTTGGGCATCACGACCCGCTTCTACGGCACCATCAAATTCAAATGGAGTAATATCGGGAAGTTCTGTGAATAATTTCATTAAAAAAAGGATTATATATGTGAGAAAAGGGTCGCATATTTAAAGAGAGTAGCAAAATATTATAATTTATTGATATATTTATGATTTACAACGTAATAAGTGAACAGGGAGATAGTTACCATGGCTTTTCCCATTAAGTTTCGAATATAAAGCTAAAAAACACTAGCCTAACTTAATTTACTACCGTGAACTGCTAAAGTAGATGAATATTTGTCTTCGCCTGCACTATTTCTAGCAACACACGTGTATTCTCCGGAGTGAGTGATTGACAGAGATTCTATACTTAAAATACTTGATTTAGATCCTAAATTAACAGTGCGAACGCCATTTATCACATTAATTGGTCGACCATGGAAGTACCATTCAATAGTTACAGGTAAATCTCCTTTCAACACATAACACTGCACTTGGGTGTCTGACTGAGCTAACAAATCGGGTTCAAAGTTGAAAGGGCGGATGGTGGGAGGATCTGTAATCATATTCATCAAGTGAATTATATATAATATACATATTTAGTTTATGGAGGACAGGGAAAAAGACCTTATGGGAATTAATAACGTCTTGTGGCAAAGAAACTTTGGTTTCATAGCTATATTTAGCTAACTTTATAATAAAACATATGGAACAAAAAAGCGAAAAGATATGTCAGGAAATATTAATTGTTTTTTTTTTTTTTTTTGTGAACTGAAAAGGAAAAAAAAAACCATGCGATGCAATATTTCTATAAAAACTTTCAATATACATATGGCGAAAGGTAATCTCTTTACGACACTACGAAAATAAATTAAAAATAAATAAAATAAATTAACGTCAACTAAAATACATTGAAACGTGAATTTTGGAAGCTACTTAAGTTTCTTGTGAAATTAAAATTTAAATTTTAGCCACCAAATTTCACACCTACGTTAAACAGAAAAAAAAGCAAAATTACATATAAACTAATAAGGCCATAGAAAATGTCAAAAATTACAGGATAGTGAAATCATCTTCCTCTTCTCCCTCTTCCTCCTCCTCCTCCTCCAGCCTCTCCTACCGCTAAAACTTCCTACAGCATACCATTAACCCAAAGTGTTTCCGTATGATTTGTCTGACCGGCATGATTCGACGCGAGGCACGTGTATGAACCCCGGTGTTCGGAGCCGACACTATTGATGCTCAAAATAGATGTACGTTCTCCTACTCGTTGAGTGAAGATGCCAACCCCGTGTCTTACTTCTTCGCCGTGGAGGGTCCACCTTATATTGATGGGAGGATCACCTTCACCGACAACACATATGACTTGAACTAAACTGCCGGCGCGGATGTGCTCCTCGAATGAGAAGGGAATAATCCTCGGAGGGACTAAAGATTTTATTGTTCAATTCGGATAACAGGGAAAAAATTAACAATTTGAAAATTTGCAAGAAGTGAACATAGGAGAATTACGTTCATATCACTACTCTACATAATAATAATAATAATAATAATAATAATAATAATAATAATAATAATAATAATAATAATAATAATAATAATAATAATAATAATAATAATATACCACATATGTATAAATATATATACCCTTTATTTTTAAGCTGGAAGATATTTCTGCTCGTCCAACAGGATTTATAGCAACACAAGAATAGTTTCCAGCATGTTCTAAACTAACTCCTTTCAATATAAGTACATTTAATTTAGGATCAATGTTACCGATATAAAATTTCTGTGACGACACCAACGGAAAACCGTCTTTGTACCACTGTAAAGAAATAGGATCGTCTCCCTTTGATACTGCGCATGTAATCTGAACTAGTTGACCGTCTTCTACTTCGTCAGGAAAATTGAAAGGAAGGATCTCGGGTTCAACTGTTATATATATATACCAACCAATCAAAGCATGAGAATTAACAAAGACAATTGTAAAAGAAATCCCACTTCTAAATAATAATAATAATAATAATAATAATAATAATAATAATAATAATAATAATAATAATAATAATAATAATAATAATAATAATAATAATAAAAATAATAATAATAAATATCAGGAAGGAACAGAGATTTATATTACGGTAAAGCTAAACAAGAAAATAGACGATTGAGAAACGTAAAGTCGGCATTAACCTAATACTTTCAAAATGGCGGATGATTCAGCATTTCCAACTACGTTGTTCGCTGAGCAAGTATAAATCCCGGCGTGTTTAAGTCCCACATCGTTAAGAATTAGTAAACTCATTCTCGAACTTATCTCATTGACAACAAAATGTACGTTTGACTCTAACGGTGTCCTATCTTTATACCACTGAATATGGACTGGGTCATCACCCGTGGTAACGATACAAGATACCTGCAACAGCTGACCTTCTTCCACCTCCTCAGGAAATGAGAAAGGTAAAACTTCTGGGCCAACTTTTATTATATATATATATATATATATATATATATATATATATATATATATATATATATATATATATATATATTATATATATATATATATATATATATATATATATATAAACTTAGCAAGATAGGGAGAACTGCCTATTGCCTTAAGCTAATTAAGTTAAATAAAAATGCTATATAATATTAGAGTATATATTATTGAGTTACCATTAACGTTTAACTGAGCAGAAAAGGTTGCCTCGCCAACAGGGTTTGTTGCGACACAAGTGTATTTCCCTGTGTGAATCGAGTCCACACCCTGTAATACTAGTAAGCTCATTTTGGAATTCATATTAGTCACCATAAATTCTGGTGACGAAGTTAGAGAAATATCATCCTTAAACCATCTTAGGGTAAGAGGATCATCTCCAGATGTGACGCTGCAGAGTGCTTGCAGCATTTGACCTGCAGTTACTTCTTCAGGAAATGCAAATGGCAGTATAACTGGAGCCACTTTAAATTTTGTAGAGTAAATTAATATTATTTAAATAAAAATCTTTCTTAGAAGAGTAAGTAAAATTTATCTTAAAAAATAAGTTAAATTATTTAGTGATTAGGTTCCAAGGAGAATTGCCAATAAGAGTTACACCTCAAAGGACTACAATTGAAATGTTAAAATGTTATTCTCGTCTAATGACGCTAATTATTAATTTTTAAAATTCACCCTTGACTTTAAGTGGAGACACTTCTTCTGCCTTTCCTACAGGATTATACGCCACGCAGGAGTATAAACCCGAGTGCTCAAATCCAACATCCTCCAGCATCAAAATACTCATTTTTGAGCTAATGCTTGTGATACGAAATTTAGGTGCTGAGATGAGGGGTAATTCGTCTTTTAGCCACTGTATAGTAACAGGCTCATCTCCTTTTGTTACAGTACACGATACCTGTAAGAGTTGCCCAGCTTCTACTTCCTCTGGTATACCAAACATAAGTATTTCCGGTGCCGCTACATACAAAAAATTAATTTTAAATAGCTAGTTTAGATCTTAAGTTAAATTTTTAAATGGCTTTGAAAATAAACAATTATTGGAATAAATTTTTCGCACTCAGCCTCAGAAGGAACAGGGATAAAAACCTAACGTAAGAAAAGAAATGTATTAAATTATAATGGTGAAAATATAATGAAAAATCATAGAACCTTTAACTCTCAACTCGGAATCATAACTGGCTTGTCCAACAGGATTTAAAGCAAGGCATCTATAAATGCCAGAATGTTCAGAATTGACACTTCTAAGCAACAGAACACTAAGTCTTGAATCCTCTTTTCATATTATCCGTTGGATTTTTATACCATAGGATGGTTCGTATCTTCTTTCTTAGTCACAGCACAAGACAGCTGGATTAACTGTCCTGCTTCAACCTCCTCCGGAAAATCGAATGGCAGCAACTCTGGCCCAACTAGAGTCATCAGTTTAAATAAATAAATAATAAATTACTTTAAATTTAAACGAAATGCTATGTTGAGTTGAAATTAAAAAAAAAAATCAAATTACCGCGAAGCTTAAAATAAAATCACGACAATAAAGCTAACTTAACTTAGTTTTTAACAAATAAAAAGCAACAACATTTTGTTGATTTAAAGCCACACACACACACACATCAATAAATATAATAGATAATCAATATATAATAAAAAAGCGAAACGAAAAAAAAAAAACAACTCGATACCCTTAACACGAAGAACGGCACTTTTCCCCGCCTTGTCAAACGGATTAAACGCAACGCACGAGTAGTTCCCGTTGTCCCCCGCACTAGCATTTACAAGTAACAAAACCGAAAGCGTTGAATGCAATTTATTAACAACATACTTGGGCGAATCATTTCCATTCAGATCGGATGAAGAAATTACTAAAGGAAAACCGTTCTTATACCATTCTATGGATATTGGTTCGTCTCCGCTGGACACTGAGCAACTTACTTGAATGAGCTCGCCTTCTCGAACTTCGGGAGGAAACGTGAAATCACGAACCACAAGTGGAACTTGTATAAAAAATTTATTATTATTATTATTATTATTATTATTATTATTATTATTATTATTATTATTATTATTATTATTATTATTTAGCTACGTAATAGTAAAAGACATTAACTTCAATATATGTAATCTTTTAAATGCGTTCCTCTCCACCCATCACCGATGCAACTGTCGACTAAGGCCAGTAAAGAGTGATAAAAACTATAATACAAAAAAAAGGGAGAATTTGCCATTTTTAAAAACGCTACTTGAAAGAGTGTTAATTAATCTCATGCATTTCTTTTTATAAGGAATACAAAACCTTTAACATTAAGAACTGCTTCTGCAGTAGCAAATCCAACAGGATTATAAGCTTGACACGTATATTTTCCAGAATGAAGATGCGATACACTGGGAATCAACAATGTACTAAATCGAGATGTTGGTTGCGTTATAATAACATCACCGGTTGATGGAACGCTAAGAACACTATTATCTTTAAGCCATTGAAGTGTTATAGGGTCATCGCCACTGACAACGGCACATGACACCTGAGTCAATTGGCTTTCGTGAACTTCTTCGGGAAAATTAAATGGCAGGATTTGAGGAACAGCTGAGAATAATGATAGAAAATGCTTGGCTTATAAATATAGAATTAAAAATGTCGAATATAATCTAGTTCTATATTTAAAAAAAAATAATAATAGAGAATCTAAGTTAAGAAATAATTTTAAAAGAAACTAACTAACTAATATATATATAAATAACTAACTAACTAACTAACTAACCAACTTAAATTAATTATATATATAGTAGTAGCAGTATATACATAATTATATATATATATATATATATATATATATATGCATATAGGTGGTTAGATATAGAGCTGGGTGGGCGTATATATATAAATATATATATATAAGATAAAGATAGAAGATAAACAGACAGAAGGAAGACAAACATATACTTTAATGTTATTTAGTCTTGAGTAAAATTTTGAATAATATAAAATTCAGGACTACAAGCATAAATATATATATATATATATATATATATATATATATATATATATATATATATATATATATATATATATATATATATATATATATATATAAAGTTACTAGATAGATATATAGCCATATATAAAGTTTGTTAAGTGAAATATATATATATATATATATATATATATGTTATAGCAGATAGCAGCAGTGAGTGAAGAAAGAAGAAGTAGCATATATATTATATATATACATATAAAATACTGTAAACAACGGTAAATATATATATATAATATATATATATATAATATATATATATATATATATATCATGCATACAATGGATGAGGTGAATAGAGGAACAGCACAATGGTAAGATAATATAGTAAGTAACCTTTAACATTTAGCACAGAACCAACTTCATTTGATCCAACCGGGTTAAAAGCTTTGCAAGCGTAATTTCCCCGATGGACATAATCTACCATTGGAATAAGTAATGTTCCAACGCGAGATGTTAACTGGCTGATTATAAGATCTTGTGAAGAAGACAAAGGTCTATCATCTTTAAACCACTGTAGTGTAAGTGGCTCGTCTCCAGCAAAGACGACGCAAGACACCTGAATAGTATTGCCGTATTCAACGTCGTCAGGAAAGGCAAAAGGGGTGATTTCAGGTTGAACTGCCCGAAGAAATAACTAATTAAATGATTCTTACATCGTACTTAAGCATTGGAAAATGAAATGCACATGAAAAAGCCTGAATTGGGGGTTTCATAAAGCTAGCAGAATCGGAGAGTTTGGGTCATACCTTTTTTCAAAAGGTTAAAAAAAAAAAAAAAAAAAAACTTATACTTGTCCTAATGAAGTTTAACTATTATTAATTTAATAAAATGGGCAATGATCAAATCCAATTAATTAATTTCAACAATTTTTTTCAAATGGAAAAATCAGAAATATTAATAAAAATTATATATATATTTTATTTTTGATTATTTTCAATAACTTTTAGGAATCAATCTGAATTGAGCTTCTTTAAGTTATGTGAGTCGCAATCGAAGTTCTAGGTTCTCTCTTCCGACTCTGCAATAGCTGAGATTTCACCAGCAAGGTTTCAATAAAGACTGTTTTATGAAACCTTCGTAATGCCTGCGCAAAATACAGCTAAGCAAATATACAAAAACTCTGCAACAAAGTCACTTCTAACGAAGTCTTAATATTCAAAAGTGTATAAAGAACATACAAATGCCCAAGCTGAACACTTAACCCCCAGCAAGTATATGGTGAAGCATGTACCCTTAACTTTCAGTCGAACCGATTGTTCGACCAGACCTGCGTCATTAATGGCTCTACACAAATAAACTCCCTCATGAAATCGTGCGACTTTTAAAATTTCGATTAGAGCTATCGATGGAGTAGGTGATGATAACGCCACAGAAAGATCTTTTCGAAGGTCGTATCCCTCCCTATACCAATACAAATGAGGAGGAGGTCTTGTCTGAGCAATACAAGTCTGCTGAAACGATTCGCCTTCATAAACTTCTAACTGATGATTAAGAGGAAAAAGCCGAGGTAGCTCTGTCAAATTAAGTAAATAGCAATTACAATCATTTTGAAATTATCTACAAATATACCACAGGGAATGGGTTAAAATTTTATTACTTTCTCTCTCTATCTTTAATAGCGAATCATTCAAATTTAAAAAAGAAAAATTATTAAGACTTATATGAAGACATTAGACATTAATAAATTAGGCCAAAGTCGAATAAAGGAAGAAATACAAGTTCATTTTGATTTCGTTTTTCCAGTAGGTTACAATTTTCAGCAGATACTTTTTTTCCCCTTAAAATAAGTGAAATATTAAGGGTAGATGAAGTATATATATATATATATATATATATATATATATATATATATATATATATATATATATAGAGAAGATATGAAAGTTATATATATACATATAAAGTTGTTGCTATATATATATGTATATAAAATATATATATATAGATATATATATATATATATACCGTATATATATATTCTGCTTTAAAACATGCACTTTATTATCGGAATTCTCGACCAACAATTTAATCTTATTGTTAAATTATATCAATATATAATTTTAAAGGTTTGGAAGAATAATGATGATTAAATATCAATGAGCAATTTAAATGAAGTGATATTTTAATTGTGAACATTTAAAAAAAATTATTTAAATTATTAGAACGATGTTTAAGGATTAACATCGGGGGATTTGTTTAGCTTCGGGGTATTTGTTTAGCTTCGGGGGATTTGTTTAGCTTCGGGGGGGGTTTGTTTGTTTATTTATTGTTTTTTTTTCCAAAGGTTGCGCATTTCTAAGCTTTATTTTCTTCTTTGTTTCTCTCAAAATTAGCGAGTTTTTTTTTTTTTTTTTAATTAATTTAAACTTACCCTTAACTACTATAGATGCATAGGACGAATCTTCGCCAAACCTATTGCGAGCGAGGCAAGTATAATTGCCCGAGTGCCTTGGACATAATATCGATAACCGAAGCTCTGAGTACCTATCACCAAGGTGACTGACGCTCACCTTCGGATCGGCAAAGGATAATCGGTAATCCGGGTTTTCCTTCTCGTCACTTAAAGGAGTAGTTATGAAGCGGTCTTGGGAATACAGAAGACTCTCCTTTTCGTAACTGGATAACTGAGTTTTATTTCGATTTACATTACTAATCTCAAGAAGATTTTCAACTTCATCCTCCAAGCACTCGTCATATTTCCGAGTATGTCTTTTATGTCGACCATCTGATTCAGAGGCCGAATCATAGTAAGGATTGGAGACCCCAACAGCGGGTCTAATCAACTGCCCGTCTTTAAACCAAGATACATGAATGGGTGAATCCCCACCAATTACTATACAAGATATTTGAAATGTCAGTCCCATTTCGACTTTTTTCCCCATTATTAATGGATTAACCTGAGGAGGTTCTGCAGCAACAAATTTAGATATATACAGAATTCAAACTCAATACGGTATATGTAATTACATGGCAATATTAAATTCAAAAACTCACCTCATGCTTCTTAATTAAACCTGAAATAAAACTTTGTATAAAGGGTACAAACAGAAAAGCCTACGACGTAATGTATCGTACCTAATATTTTAGCTTACAATATTAAGCCACATGATATGGAAATATCTGACCTATCTAACTTGAATGGTAAAATATAAACACATGATACGGAAATATTTGACGTACCTAACTTGAATAGTAGAACATCAGCTCTAAATTTAAAATATTTTCAAAAATACAATAATGAAGGTAGTTAAATCTAAAGAAAATAATTCAACTTACCCATAACTTGGACATCCAAATCGCCCCTGGCAGTATATCCTTGACTGTTTCTCGCGACGCATGTGTATCGTCCTTGGTCAGAAGATCTTTGAACTTTCTCAACAATTAGAGTTCCATTAGGGAAAGTCTTCTGGCGTCTGTTAATGGGTAGCAATCGTCCATCTTTGAAAAAACATATGAATAAATTAGATAATAAAACAAATTAACATTCATAACAAAAAATCAAACTCAAATTTAAAAGCATTCAAGACTACATGGTACAAACAAGAAAATTATGACAAGTTGTTTCAAACAAACAACAACAAAATTTTTGGCTTAAAAGCGTTTCTAGGTATGAGATTATAAACTATAAAATATCGTCTACATAAGAAAACTGTAAATTGAAAATGCAATATTAAATTGTCAGAAAGTAGCCAGCAAGTCTTAATTGGGAGAAAGATACCAGCAAGCTTAATTGGGATATATATATATATATATATATATATATATATATAACAAAATAATATAAATAAAAAGTATATATAAAATATATATATATATATATATATATATATATATATATATATATATATATATATATATATATATATATATATATACAACAAAATTAGGATGAAACAAAAACTGGTCAACTTATAAAATCCAATCTAATATAACTTTAATATTTATTCAATTAATTTATATTATTCTTATAATGTAACATATTCCTCCCTAAATAGTTGAATTTCGGGGGGGGGTGTAGGATACAACGACTATAACCCCCCCCTCCCCTTAATTTCATAGTTCATGATTTATTTTTGCTGCATTCTTATGATATGAGTAAAATTCTTGTACAAAAAACTTTATATATATAATATAGTATATATAAATTTTTATATAATATATGTTAAAATTAGTATATATAAAAATTTTTATACAAAACTATATATATATAATATATATATATATATATATATATATATATATATATATACTGCTAAACCTAAACTTACTCTTCTCCCATACAATTGAATCAATAGGATATCCAGCTACTGGACAGTGAACAATCATATCTTCTCCAGCAACAACGGCTACTTTGTCCATTGTTCTAAAAATCAACCACAAAATTATTATTATTATTATTATTATTATTATTATTATTATTATTATTATTATTATTATTATTATTATTATTATTATTATTATTATTATTATTATTATTATTATTATTATTATTATTAAGATAGAAGTTTTTTTTTTTTTTTAAATTTTATTTGTAAAATTTAAAATTTTAACAGAATAAATCTTTCGTTTAATTGATTTATTATTATTATTATTATTATTATTATTATTATTATTATTAACTATACTCCTTAAAAAAAAAAAAAAAGATTTAGGTAAATAAATTTATCAATAAACTCTGAACTTACCTAATATGAGGGAGTCCATATACATTAAGCCTGGCGGAATGTCTCAAGGAACCAACGGTAGAGGAAGCAATACATGAATAAAGACCTCCGTCATTCGTATGCACTGCTGAGATATTAAGATGAGAAACAACTTCTCCGTTTACAGTTACGTATTGTCCAACTTGAATTCTAAATGAAATGAGGAAAATATGATTAAAATAATTCTTTAGAATGCAACATTTATGATAGTCAACTTGAAACATTGAGTAATCTAAAAATGGGTCTTATATAATGTAACTAAAAACTATGGGTCTTATATAATGTAACTAAAAACTATGGGTCTTTATATATATATATATATATATATATATATATATATTATATATATATATAATATATATTATTATATATATATCGGTGTTGGGGGGAGGATGTGGATGGGGTATGTGACTGGGATCTGAATATATATATATATATATATATAATATATATAGTATATTATATATATATATATATATATATATATATATATATATACCGGTATATATATATATGGGTCTTATATATTGTAACTAAAATAACTTTATGTAACTAAAATGTCAATTTCGGTCTAAGTGATTTTGTAGGTTTTTCAATCGTAAGTCAATAAATGAATGACTCAAGCAAAGAAAACTGCTATTATTAATTTTATAGACAAAATTACATATTGATATAAGATTTAGTCATATAAAACAATGGTAAAATAACTGGGTAAATACACTTCAACATTACCTTTCTGAGTTAGTAAGTCTCGCTCCATCAAGTTCCCAGGTAATTTCTGGTGTTGGGTTTCCTGAGGCGACGCACTTGAGGAATACTGGTGGTCCTGGCTGAAGAGTTTCTTCTGAGAATTTCCATGTGAGTTGTGGAGGTTCAACTAGTTAAAGCAATAAAAATATTATAGACCTACTTCTTTACGTGAATAAGAAAGATAAAAAAAAACTAGAAAGTGAAAATGACTTTATAAAAAACATTTTAAAAATAGATGAAATTACATGCTGCAACTTACATCTTCCTCCCAGTTTAAGTTCTGCAGTTCCCTGAGCCGATTCTTGATCATTGCGAACGAAACATTGATACATTCCTTTATCTTCCCGACCGACATTTGGAATTCGAAGAACAGCTTCCTTGTGTTCTGAAATTACGAAGATATTTTACAGAAAACTGACATAATAAATATAAGAAATCTGCAAAATGTGAATGATACTTAAATACTCTAGACTTACTGAGGGGTTTTCCATCTTTATACCAGCTAACAGATTTTACGGGATTTCCAGTGTATGAGCAAGTGAATGTAGCAGGTCGGCCAAATTCTACTGTCTGCACTGAAGGTTCGACTTGAGCATTTAAAGGAGCTAAAAAAAGAGAAAGAGAATTCAGATTAGACAAATAAAAAAAAATCTCCTTAACCAATCGAATCCTTTTACATATTATGTTAATTTATATTGAAATATGAAAAGCTTGAAAATTGACCTGTTACGGTAAGAACAGTTTCTACGCTTTCACCACCAACAGAATTGTTTACAACACAAAGATATTTCCCAGAGTCATCAACTTTTGCTTCTTTGATTATCAAAGTTCCTCCTACTTGTTTAATTCGGTCGTTTAATTCCACTGGTGTTTTACGGTCATTTTCGTTAAATTTGAACCATCTGCAAAGAAGAAGTTTTACAATATAGTTTTTTGTACGAACAGTAGCAAAAATCATAGAGGAAGGAATTATAAAATCTATTCATGGTAATATATAATTATAATCACATGTATTTTCATCAGTATGAATATTCTCTTCCAAGTAACACATTTTAAATCATAAAATTCTATTCATTGAAACTTTTATTAAAAGGCATAATTTTATATATATATGATATATATATATATATATATATACATATAAATTATATATATATATAATATATATAATAATATTATATATTATATTATATATAATAATATATATAAATATATATATATATATTATATATGTATATATACCGGTATATATATATATATAATATATATATATATATATATATATATATATATATATATATATATATATATATATATATATATATTATATAATAATATATATATAATGGCAAATATATATATATATATATATATACACATCCAAATTAAGGATAAACTAGTAACATAAAAACATACCGTATGCATTTACAAAATATACGGTGGTCAGAAAATATATTTAACTGTAGATTTCATGACCAATTACCCATATATCTTTTCTTTACATAATAGAATACCATGACTAAGTCTCTACTCAGAATTAGAAAAAAGTATGAATCTACATGGTACCTATAATTAAAATCTGCTTCCCCCAACCCCACAACTGATGTTAATCCAAAGTAGAAATTTTGCAGAGCTAAACAAATATTTCATATGTTAAAGTTATAAATACTACACACAAAACCAAAACAAATTCAATAATTTAAAACACCTATCATTCTAAAATAATTTATGTAATCACCACAAACATAAAACTATTATTATTATTATTATTATTATTATTATTATTATTATTATTATTATTATTATTATTATTTTTATTATTATTATTATTTTAAAACTTAAAAAGGCTCTGTAAATCAAAATCACCTGGTCAGTGTGTAAAGTTAAATTAAAATCTAATATATATATATATATATATATATATATATATATATATTATATATTATATATATATATATATATATATATATATATATATATATATATATAATATATATATATATATATATATAAGTGCGCTGATTAATTTTTAACAAAATACTTACCAAACACATTTCAATTATGGAATAAAAAAAATAAATAACTAAAGTTATAAATACAATTAGCACTGAAGACTGAAAAAAAATTAATCAATTTACAAAACAAACCAAGATGTTAATCACCAAAAAATATAAAAGTTTCTGCCCAAGAAATCCCTTATACACAAAAGTTTAAAGTTGGTATTTTCGTGGATAAAAATAAATTCAGACAATTATGCTCCTCTCCCTCTCTCTCTTTATATATATATATATATAATATATATATAATAATATTATTATATATAATATATACTATATACCCATATATTAAACATATAATGCAAATAAAAAAAATAATATATTATATATATATATATATATATATATATATATATATATATTTATACCCATATATATATATATATATATATATATATATATATATATATATATATATATATATATTTTATATATATATATATTTAGTTCTTTATATATATATTTATTTATTTATATTTATTATATATATATATATATATTTACATATATACATAAATATATATATACTGTATATAATATATATATATATTAATTATATATAATATATATATAGATAATAAAATATATTATATATATATATATATAGTTATATATATATATATATATATATATATATAATATATGTATATATATATATATATATATATAATATATATATATATATTAATATATAAGAGACACATAGATAGAATGATCCCTAATTTTTTTTTTTTTTTTACCCAAAAAATGTGGGGCAAGGAGGGGGTGGGGGGGGAAAAGGGGGGGGGGGGGGGAGGGGGGGGGGGGGGGGGGGGGGGGGGGGGGGGGGGGAGGGGGGGGGGGGGGGGGGGGGGGGGGGGGGGAAACAAAGAAGGAACATGTACAGACCAATAACAGTCGTGTATAGGAATTTCCTTGGAGCAACTTTACATTACATATGGCTTAATACAATCACGACTGCATTGACCAAAACAAAACAAAAAAGTTTTCAAGCCGTTTAAAAAGAACAACAAAGAACGAATAACAACAAAGTTTATAACCACAAACTTGCCACCATCGAAAGAAGAAAATAAAAATGACCCATATCAACTGAAGAGAGTAAAAAAAAAACAGCGAAAATAATACTATACCTTATAGAGAAATTAAAACAAAATTCTAAGAATAGAGAACACACAAAAGTAGTAATAAACTTCAAAATAATAATAATAATAATAATAATAATAATAATAATAATAATAATAATATAATAAATAATAATTAATAATTAATAATATAATAATTAATTTTAATTAATTAATAATAATAATAATAATAATAATAATAGTTTATATTTATTTTTAATTTGGTTTGGGTGTAGTTCAATCTTAAGTTTCACTACATTAATAATAATAATAATAATAATAATAATAATAATAATAATAATAATAATAATAAAATAATAATAATAATAATAACAGCAAAGTAGCGCATTTATTAAATTTAAAAACTGGAATAAATAATAAAAATATTAAATTAAATTGTGTTACCTATAAGTTGGCACTGGGTAACCCTGCAAAGGGCAATTTAAGGTCATGGCACAGCCAGCCCTATTAATATGTCTGGATAGTATCACTGCCGCTATTACGTGGGCTTATATTCCCGGCAGATTCTGAAGAATATTCTTTAGTATTATTACTAGTACTAAATTGTAATAATAATAATAATAATAATAATAATAATAATAATAATAATAATAATAATAATAATAATAATAATAATAATAATAATAATATGGAACGAGAACGTGGAGATATGAGGATGCCGCCGTAATAAATATATATATATTATATATATATATATATATAATATATATATATATATATATATATATATATATATATATATATTATATAATATATATATATATATATATATATTATATATATATATATATATATATATATATATATATATATATATATATTTAAACATTAGGTTTTGACCACACTGAACAAACTCTTTTACACACAATTGCCACAACGATACCTGAAACTAGGCTTTGGGTAACCCTGAGCTTCACACAATAACCGCAAATTATCTTTTCGAAGCCGCAGTTGCTTTCCCAAAAAGTCTGCTTACCTGATACCCGAGGCAGGTTGGTTGACTCGCTGCGCTGTGCTAAAAGAACAGAACGGGCAAAAAGGATTTCCATCAAAGAACATTGACGAGTTACTGAGTTATAACAATGAGAAGAGCTCGAGTTCCATAAAAAGGTATTGGATGAGGATAAAAATTTTATTTATTTATTTATTAAACGGGAGTAGTTTGAGTTTAGAGTTATTGTACATGTATTTGAAACTACTTTATTAAACGTAACCCGCTTATATAATTATTATATATATATATATATATATATTATATATATATTATATATATATATATATATAATATATATAATATATAAGATATATATATATTATATATATTATTATATATATATATATATATAATGAGGTGTATGTGTATCATGTAACTTAGTTAAGAGTGGGTGTAGGTTAGATAGATAGATAAAAAAAATTACAATACTTACTAAAGTAGTCTAGTAAAAGCAATAGTAAAATAATTGAAATTCATGTGCGTGTTGTCGAAAGCAAGAAAAAACGCTTAAGTTTGAAATAACACAATGTATATCAATCGCCTGCGCGTCTCCACCTATAACAACAACATTTTTCGAAATAATGTCCAAAAATCTGCAACCATATCCTATCCGAGATGAGAAGAAATGAGATATTTTTATTTCCAAACGAAGTCATATTCGGCATTCAGATTTCGAAATATATATATATATATATATATATAATATATATATATATATATATATTAAAGATATTTATATTATATATATATATATATATATATATATATATATAT
>JABUQX010007069.1:17500-20000 GCA_015478945.1 Trachelipus rathkii | reverse complement strand
TATATATATTAAATTATATATATATATATATATATAATTATATATACTATATATATATATATATATATATATATAATATATTATATATATATATATATATAATATATATATATATATATATATAACTGCCTATAGTTTAGTAGGACGATATGGGTGCCTATGTTCGCGCGTTTGTGTCACTTATGTAAGTAGTTATGCTTGGGACATAACGACTAATGTAAAGTGTTTGTTAATGTGATGATGTGTTAAAGAAAATGTACCGAAAGCTCGGAGGAGGACTGGCTTGTCCTTTACACTGAAGAGAAGCGCCAGACTTTTGTTCCACTTTAAAGGCGTCAACTTTTTCACCCTCAGACAAATGTGGGGAGCTACGTCCAACAGGATCTGGAATCAATATTTTTAGGGCTTAGACTTTAAATAAATGTAAGAAAAAAAAAAGAAAAAGGAAAAAAAGAGGAAAGCCTGAGCGTCTTGCTGACAGTTGTAAACCTGAAAACCAAACTGACATATACTGTCACTCAATTTCTCCCTATGAATTAAACTGTCTTGTTAGTGAAAGAGATTTTGCTATTTTGTCTGATAAAAATCCGTAGTTTCAACTAACCCCCCCCCCGTAAATCATAAATAAGAAGAAAAAAAAGTAGTTTCATCAACTCCTCCCCCCCATAAATAAGAAAAAAAATATTTTTAATTTACTTATTACCGAGCTAGGGTTAAAATTCAACAAATAAAAACCAGAAGTGAGAAGCTATAAACAGTCTCACTTTTACGAATTTTCAACGATTAATAAGCGATACGGGGACTAGCCATAATGGTCGACAGGGAAAATGGTCGACAGGTCAAATAGTCGAAACGACATCAAAAAAAATTCCCAAACAGCCCGCCACAGGCGTTAAAATAGGTTAGGTTAGGTTAGGTTAGGTTAGGTTAGGTTAGGTTAGGTTGGGTTGGGTTGGGTTGGGTTGGGTTGGGTTGGGTTGGGTTGGGTTGGGTTGGGTTGGGTTGGGTTGGGTTGGGTTGGGTTGGGTTTGGGTTAGGTTTGGTTAGGTTAGGTTAGGTTAGGTTAGGTTTATTTTAGGTTAGGTTAGGTTACGTTAGGTTAGGTTAGGTTAGGTTAAGTCAAGTTTTGCTGGATTCGTTAGAGAAATTCTAAATAATAAGATTTTTTTTTACAAATTTCGACCACTTTACCTGTCGACCATTTATTTGGTACTAGCTTCAGCGATACCTTTTCGATAGTAAAAGAAAATAATGCAAAATGTCACTATATTAAATCTCGTATACCTGAACCGCGGCACGGGATAGCCATAAGCTTCGCAAAACAAACTAAAAGACGACTTTGAAGAGGCGTCATAGCCTTTGATCTTTTCTTTATTGGTCAAAGAAGGCGCCGAACTAGACACTGGTGCTAGAAAGTAAAAAACAAAATAAAAAACCATCTAATTCAAAAACCAAAAACTAGGAGCCAAATAAAAAACCGACCGAAATAGGGTGCTGCAATTCATGTTTTTTTTTTTTGTCCCTTATAGAGAGAAGGTAAGATAGAAATAGTTCTAATTCAAAATTAAGAACTAGGAGCCAAAAAAAAAACCGACCGAAATAGGGTGCTGCAATTCATGTTTTTTTTTTTTTTTGTCCCTTATAGAGGAAGGAACCTTCTCTAAGGCCCTAAAACGCGGCGATGCCAATTAAGTAGGTCAATGAGGGAACTTAAATCGCTCATATAGATGGAACAATATGACCTATTCAACTGAAGTCTGCGCGGCGTCACAAGCGCCCCGATTTAAGCACTCGTATATCTGGTGCCTAAAACCGTTTCTTTCTAAGAATCGAATTCTAGACTTTCGTCACACAAACCAGATTCGTTAACACATACGCTATAGTAAAGAATATATATATATATATATATATATATATATATACATTTAAAACATTCATATATATATAATATATATATATATATAATATATATATAATATATATATCATATATATATATGTATATATTCAAAAACATTCACTTTGTACGTATAGGTCAATAATTGCGTTTATACCTCCCATGAAGAACCTCTTTTGGAATGTATGACCTACTGATGTATCAAAAAGTTACGCTGGGCAGGGGTTCGGAAAGTCTGCACTTAACAAAATTCCAATAAAATAGAAATACCAGAAAACTGCTACTGCTACTACTACTACAGAAGAAGTAGAATACGACTAATTTAATAAAGCTGAGAGTAATAAAAGAAGGAGATAAGAAAGAAAAAAAAAGAAGAAGAAAAAGAAAAAGAAAGAAGAAAGAAGAAGAAAGAAGAAGAAGAAGAAGAAGAAGAAGAAGAATTAAACTAGAACTATTCAGTACTTACACACACTATTAAAGTGGTCTTTACAAATCAGCCTTGTTATAAAAAAACAAAAAAACAAAAACAAACAATTAACAGGACGCATTTAGACTCTCAAAGAAAAAAACACATATTTATGAACACTACAAAGATAATAATAAT
>JABUQX010007069.1:5000-12500 GCA_015478945.1 Trachelipus rathkii | reverse complement strand
AAGGACAATGAGTTCAGATGGATAATCTTAGGGGCGTTTTAGGTGTGAAAAGAATTGATAAAACGGGTCTAAAAAGAAAAAGGAATGAAGGAGATTGTTGGTGTAGGAAGAAAGGACGTAATGAGAAGAATAAAAGAGAGTATATAGTGGCGAGTGTGCTGGGAATCGACCGGCTGGGAGACCGAAAAAAAAGTGGATTGAGTCAGTAAAGAAATGCCTGAAGGAGAGGAATGCTAGTTTGTCAAAGGAAGAGAAGAAAGGTGCATAAGGAGTGAATGGCGGGTTTTTTTTGAGGGGGTATGATTGTGGGCTTTGCCCAGGGGATGAACCCATACACAGACGAGATACCACGGTGAGGATCCGTTACGGTCTCTTGAAGCTTCAGAGTGGATTTTTCTGATTGCGACGAGGTCTCACTTGCGTCATGTTCTTCTATTGCTTTTCTGTTCCGGTGTATGCTCGTACCTTACCCCCAGTCTGGGGATAGGAAGATAATAATAATAGTTTTATACTGGTGTATATATATATATATATATATATACTATATACTATATTATATATATATTATATATATATATATATATATATATATATATATATATATATATATATATATAGTATATATATATATATATATATTAATATATATATATATATATATATAATTCACCTGAATTCGGGGACTGGAAATCCCTGAACCCTGCAAGGGATCGTAAAGGCATCATTCTTGATTTGTGTTAAAAGTTCCCCCGGCCCTGACAATTTGGGGGGCTGACTGGCTATCGGGTCTTTTTATTTTTAAATAAAAAAAAAATCATTCGCTTATTATCATCAATATTTATTAAAACATGATTAAGAAATATTTCGAGGCTTAATGAAAATGGAGCTTGTGTGTTGAGCACTGAACGAATGCCAAAATATATTAGTTGGTCGCATAAACAAGCAAACATACAGTTTATATATATATATATCATATATATATATATATATATATATATACTGGATTAATTATATAATATATTAATATATATATATATATAATATATATATTTATAATATATATTATATATATATATATATATATTATAAACCCCCTTGGAAAAATTTTTATATATGATATATATATATATATATAACCTGGATTGAGGAACAGGAAAAGCTTGAGCTTCACAAAACAGAGCCAATTGACCCCCTTGATTTGAAATGAATTGGTCAAATTTCGATCTACGTGGTACTTTAGGAGGACTACTCGAGGAGCCGTCTTCAGAGAATGCAAAAGGGGAGGAAATCGGCCACATACACAGACGGAGGAGATAATAGTATAATAAACAATGTTAATATATTCGTACCTGAAGCTCGGGACAGGAAATGCCTGAGCTGCGCAGGAGATTGAAAGATTTTTCCCCGATTTATGTTCAAAATGATTAAACTTGGATGTTGACGGAACTTTCGGAGGACCGCTAGAAACTCCATCTACCGCAAAAATTATCAAATTTTGTTAATAAATTACTTCCCGATTACAGTATAAGATTGCATTGCTATAAAGTGCCGGAGTGATGGAGCGAGTGCTTTCGGAAATGATGAAAATTCAACATTCAAATAATATAGGTAGCAATTTTATTACGGTACTCGTGTGTATAATAAATGGTTGAGAAGGAGAAGTGAAAGTAAGAAAGAACACAATAACAACTAATACTAAACCACTTACCTTATCCGCACCAGCTAACACCACCAATTCATAAGCAACGAGAACACTCATATAAAAATAGAAGTGTTATTGCTCTCACTAAAAACAAACACAAAACCTACCTGAAATTTGGAACCGGATATGCCTGTCCTTCGCAAAACATCGAAATATTCCTATTAACATCCGACGTATACTGTTGAAGTTTCGATCTTTCCGGTACTTTTGGTGGACCACTAGACATACCACCTTAAATATCAGAGGACAGAAGGAGGGTGAAAATTATATTAACCCTTCGTAACCCTTTCAGACGAAAAATATATATTACTATGCACACTTTTAAAATGACTGGAGCCTGAGTTGGGCGTTTTAAAGCTATTGAGCCGGTGTTGGAGCTGGCCAAAAAAAAATTACCAGCTCCCCAGCCTTGATCACAACCGCTTGTGCCCCCCCCCCCTCTTATGTGCCTTACTGAGTTTACGTCTCATATATATATATATATATATATATATATATATATATATATATATATATATATATAATATATATATATATATATATATATATATATATATATATATATATATACTATATATATATATATATATATATAGTGAACTTGTCCTTTAAAAGGAAGTTAACCGATATATATTGAACCAAAGATATAATCGATTTTTTTCGATTTCAAGGCAATAGAGCGTCAGAGTTGCCAAAAACAGTTTTTTCTTTTTTTTTAAACTAAAAGGATACCCAAGCCTAAATCGCAAAGATGGAAGAGTCAGGGTCCTCTCGGCCTCAGCGGAGACGACGTCCCCCCTCTCTCCCACCGTCGGCTCAAGCCCCTTAAAATTTTTTTTTAAAAAAATTAAAAAAAATTAACATAAAAATTAACATGATAAAAAAGCAACTTGTGGCAACTCTTGCAATCCTTCTATTGGAGTTTTAGCTAACACATGACACTCCAGGGTTCCACGAGTAGTGTTCGACGAATTTTTCGAATATTGTTTTTATGTAACATCCTTTTAAAGGAGTAGCGGCATGATATATATATATATATATTATATATATATATATATATATATATATATATATATAATATATATATATATATATTATATGTTTATTTTTGATGTTATATATATATATATATAATATATCATATATATATATATATATATATTGGCTTTTTCTACTTGGGGTTTAGCGTAAGATTTACCTATTTGGGTAACCATTATTTTAATTTATATACATTTAGCCTCTATTTCTATGGTGATTAACGGTACTAACAGTACTTTTTTATATACGTAAACTTGTGAGGGTGTGCCAGTGCGTGAGTGTTTTTAAATTATTCATATTTTACATATTTCCTGTAAATAAGGTTTTAGCGTTTTAAAATTTAGGTTTGTGTGTGAACAATTTTATCCCGATTTCTCCTTTGGTTTTTGTCTGTTGTTGTCGTTTTTTTTCTATGATTGTGTGTGCGTGTATAATGGCAGATTTGTACAGGCGCGGGTTTTCTATTGGCTTTACCAACATCCGTGGCTTACACTCTAACTCTGCATCCGTGGAATACCACCTCTATAATTCTAACCCTAATCTTTTGCTCTTGTCTGAGAACCAGATGGCTAAGAATTCATTCCCTAACTCGTTTAATATATACAACTATAACTTATTTCACAATTTCCGACTGCAGGGTGGAGTATGTACCTATGTAAACATTAATATTCCTATAACACGTCTCGAAAATCTCGATTCTCCTAACTTAAATGTTCTGTGGCTTAAAATCTTTCTTCCTTCTACTACAATAATCTAGTGCTTCTCCTTTTGTTCTCCTTACAGAACATTTTTTCATGACCTTTTTGAATATCTTAGTACTTCTCAAGAGACTGTTATATCTTCTCATCCAAATACTGAGGTTATCTATTTAGGGGATTTCAATGTACAAAACACTGAATAGTTGAGGTCCTTATATACTGATTTTGGTGGGAAGGAGGCTAAATCATTCAATATTCTCAACGATCTGGAGCAACTATTTAAAGAACCTACACACATTCCGGATCGTCCAAACAAATTCTTGAACACACTTACCTATGTTTCACCACCAGTCCTTCTCTCTATAAATACACCACCTTAGCTCCTATTGGTAAATCTGACAACAACCTTATATCTCTTAATTTTAATACTTTCTCTTCAACAGCTCCATCCTGCCCTATGTGTCGTTTTTTCTGGCACTTTAATCGGGCCGATTGGGGTATCTTGCGTCGCTTCTACGCTAACTATAATTGGAGTGACTGCTTTGACTCTGAAGACGCTTCAGATTCTGCAGATAAGGTGGGAGCTGTAATCGTTGATGGGATGAGCAGGTTCATTCCTTCTTCAACCAAAACTTTCTCTCCTCAAAATCCATGGTTCGATCGTGCTTGTTCTCTGACCATTCAGGCTAGAGACAGTGTGTATCAGATGTGGAAAAATTCTCGTTCTCCTATCATTCTCGCTAATTTTCATTCAGCTAGAAATCGCTGAAGGGATAATCTTCGACGAACAAAGCAAACTTTCATTAAACGAAAGTGCGCTGACATCGCTGGTTCTCCTAATGACAAATCTTTCTGTCCTAAAGCAAAAAACATCTCTAACAACTTCTGTAAATCATCCTTTCCTTTTCTTATTCGATCAGATATTTCTGTTGCTAATACTCTAACTGAAAGGCCAATCTCTTTGGCCTCCTATTTTCCTCTAACTCAACCCTGGACGATTCTGGCATTCCTCTTCCTCCTCCTTCTCCTCTCAGATGTCCTATGCCTTTGTCTGTGATTACATTTGATCGGGTGCATGGGCTTCTGAAATCTATGAACGATAGATAGGAAGGCGGGTGGCCCGGGTGGCATTCCTTCCCGAGTTCTGAGGAAGTGTGATTCTGTGCTGACACCGCCCCTAGTTCAACTATATTCTCTATGCCTCAATACTAGCACTTTCCCTTAGTGTTGGAAGCATGTTCAACCTATTCCGAAAAAAGGAAGCCGCTCTGATCCTTCTAACTACCGCCCTATAGCTCTTACTTGTATTCTATCTAAGATCTTTGAAACATTTCTCAACTCTCACTTCTTAACCCATGTGGAATCTCATTCCCTTCTTTCCGATCACCAGTACGGCTTTCGGCGCTCGAGGTCTACTGGCGATATACTTTCTTATCTAACATATTTATGGTTTTCCGCCCTTAGAAACTACGGGGAGACTTGCATGGTGGTGCCTGACACATCCAAAGCATTTGACCGGGTATGGCACGCGTCACTGCTCTCCAAATTCCCCTCCTTTGGTTTCCTCCTTCTCTTTGCTTACTTATGTCTAGCTTCTTTCAAATCGCTCAATATCTGGCAGTTAAAAATCTGGCAGCTTCTTCTTCTTTTTCTTTCAATAGTGGTGTTCCTCAGTGTTCTGTCTTATCTTCTACTATATTCTGCTTTTCATTAATGATCTTCTCACAAGCACATCTAACTCTAACCACTTATATGCCGATTACTCGACCCTTCATTCTTCAACTCATTTCAATTCTGCTCCATCTTTAACTTCTAGAATTGCCTCTCGTCTTAATCTTTCTGATTCTACTCTCGATGATCTGGATAAAATTTCCGGGTGGGGTTCGTCTGAACCTTGTGAAATTCATAATTCTTTAAAAAACCAGCTTTCTACAAATCTCCCTCTCTAAGACACCTTCTAACTTTCCTATCTCTTTCGACGGTTCTCTCGTCTCTCATGTTGACAATATAAACATCCTTAGCCTTAACATAAACAAAAATAATGTCTTGGAAACCTCACATCACAACGGTTGCTAGGGCGGCCTCAAAGAAACTGAGAGTTCGGTTTAGACTGCGGTTTTTTTTTTCTTCTCGGTTACTCCAGATATACAAGGGTCTCATCCGCCCTTGTATGGAATACTGCTCTCATATCTGGGGGGCTCTGGTTTCACCCGGCTTTTGGATAGGATCTAGTCAAAGGCCAAAAGGCTTATAAACTGTTCTGTACTTTCCAGATCTCTTGAACCTCTACCTTTGCACCGCGATGTTGGTGCTTTATCTCTTTTCTATAGGCACCGCACAAGGGGTGCTGTGTCAGCACATAAGTTTTGTGTTGATATTAGTAACTCCAGACTAACTCGCTGCGGTGCTTAATTCTTTCCAGCCACCTCTGCTCTGTGGAATTCTCTTCTATCTTCTGTGTTTCCTGTTGAATTTAAAATCTCCTTCATTTTAAAACCTGCGTCTGTGCTCATCTGCGTAATTTACGTTAGATGAACTTTTGAGGTGTATAACAAGCCCTCCTTGAATAGGGCTCTGCCCTTGAGTGGAGGTGACAACTGTAATATATATTATATTTATATATATAATATATATATATATAATATATATATATATATATATATATATATATATATATATTATATATATAATTATATATATAATATATATATATATATATATATATATATATAAAAGCTTATGGGTCAGTTTATAACACGGTCCAAAACTATAATTTTGCTATTAAGGAAGTATATTATAATAAAAATCACAATGTTTTATATAAAAAGAAATATAATATTATATAAAAAACTCAGAATCTAGCTCCAAATTCCCGTAAGTTATATCCTATAAACCCTTATTAGTCTATCCCTATCCTATAAACCCTTATTAGTCTATCCATACCCTATAAACCGTTAATAGTCTATCCATACCCTATAAACCGTTATTAAGTTCCTATCCATACCCTATAGGAATCCTTATTAGTCTACCAAACCCTATAAACGTTATTAGTCCTATCCATACCCTATAAACCCTTACTAGTCTATCCATTTCATATAAAACGTTATTAGTCTACCCATACCCTATAAACGGTTATTAGTCTATCCATACCCTATAAACCGTTATTAGTCTATCCATACCCTATAAACCGTTATTAGACTATCCCATACCCCTAATAAACCCTTATTAGCCACCATAAACTTATTGGACCTTTATTAGTTTTATCCATATCTTATAAACTCTGAGAACGAGCTCAAATTTGAAATAACAAAATATGATTATTAAAAATAGCGAAAATTTCTCAACAAGAAAAAGATTGTTGAATAAACCAATTAATTTAAAGAACCTTTTCCGAAGGGAGTGGAAACCCTTGGGCCTCGCACCAGTAGAGTAACGGTATTGCTTTTCTTCTTGACGAAGGATATGGCAAGGGCATGGGACGGAACTCTCGGGGACCATTGGATAGAGGATCTGCAAATCAGTAGTAGTTTCATATAAAATGTATGGAACTATTATTAAGTTAAGCCAGGTAAAACATTCTCGAGGAAGCTGACGAGGTATTGAATATTGCCCATAAAAAAAAAATTAAAATTAAATAAATAAATAAATAAATATAAATAATAAAATCCAGTGAAATGCGAACATCCTTTTAACAAATGTTGCCATAATACAGCGTAATAAAAAATAAATATATTGAGCGATTCTTATATACCTGTTTTCTGGGTAAAACTATAACACGGAAAGAAGAAAATTACAAATGCATAAATAATAATAATAATAAATAATAATAATAATATAATAAAATAATAATAATAATAATAATAATAATAATAATAATAATAATAATAATAATAATAATAAAAGTACCTGAAGCTGATTAAAAGAAAATAAAATTGATCGTAAATTAGTACGTACGAATGGGTTGAAGCCATTACGTGCCACGGTTAGAGAAGTGCTAAAACTGGCACTCGCGAGGGCCACCTTGAAAGAGCGTCTGGATTGATAAAAAAACGAAACAATACT
>JABUQX010007067.1:0-48389 GCA_015478945.1 Trachelipus rathkii | reverse complement strand
ACCTCCTTCATCTCCTCCCGACTCTTCTCCTCCTTTATCTCCCTCCTGACTCTCCATCTACCACTCCTTCCTCTTGCCCCAGATCCTCTTCCTTTTCCTCCTTCTCTCTCCCTCTACCGTCCCCTCCCACTCCACCACCTCCTGCCATGCCTTCCACAAGCCGTACTGCAGATGTTCCACTTCCCTCTCGTATTCCTCGCCCTCTCGCCCACACTCCTGCACCTCCAACACCAGCCCCTCGTTCTCGCCCTCGTCCTGGTTTGCAGCCGCCTGCGTCCAGAGACTTATCGAGCAGAGGCCGTCATTTGCGCCGGCCACTCCGCTACCGGGATTAGAGCGCCCTGGCCTCAGCTCTGCAGGGGGGTACTGTGGAAGGCCACTCTCTGGGAAGTGGAAAGAACATCTATACAGAGCTGAACTACAGAGCCGAACTACGAAGTTACAGGGTAGAGCCGAACACGCCCTATGTTTAAAATGTAGTTGTCGTTTCGTGGAACTAAGCCACGCCACCAAAGCCGCCGAATTATCACTTTTCCAAAATCGCAACGGCATGTAACTTCCTTCTAGAGAATTAATATAAAATAATAGCAAAAAGGACAACATTATATTAAAATACGAGCAAATTGATGTTAATTATATAACCAAACCCAAAACCAAGGTGAGTTTAGAAAAAGGGCAGCCTATTAAGTACATTATTTTAGGGTAAATAGACCAAAGTTAGGCGAACCTAGATTAGTCGGTGGAGCCTAAAGCTGAGGTTTAGAAATAGGTTGCAACGAAAACGCATCAGATTGAATAGCGTATCAAAAAAGAATGTCTAAAATCCAGTAAGAAAACAAGTGAAGTGTTCATGCATGCCAGTGAAAATTTGCGGTAGGCTTAGGTAGCGTTCAAGCAATTAGCCTAACTTAGCGGTCAGAGGCTAGAGTAAAGAGAAAACTAGGTGGATATTTAGAGTTGCATGTAATTTTAAGTATAATATGGGAAATAACAGCTCTGGGATAGGCCGTTATTTCCACACATATCTAACCCTAGTGGACGTTGGCGTTACATAGCAGTTTGGAGAGGGGCCAAGCTGGGTAATAGTAGAGCAGAGGTGAACAACCCAAAAATGTTAGATTTAGGAGCTTTTTAATATAATTTAACATCAGTATAGTAAATAGAGGTCGCATAGATCGATATTTACTATACCTAACCCTAGCGGGCGTGCGCGTTACATAGCAGTTTAGAGAGAGGCCAAGCTGGGTGATAGTAGAGCAGAGGTGAACAACCCAAAAATGTTAGATTTAGGAACTTTTTAATATAATTTAACATCAGTATAGTAAATAGAGGTCGCATAGATCGATATTTACTATACCTAACCCTAGCGGGCGTGCGCGTTACATAGCAGTTTAGAGAGAGGCCAAGCTGGGTAATAGTAGCGCAGAGGTGAACAGCCCAAAAATCTCTCTCTCTCTCTCTCTCTCTCTCTCTCTCTCTCTCTCTCTCTCTCTCCCTCTCTCTCTCTCTCTCTCTCTCTCTCTCTCTCTCTCTCTCTCTCTCTCTCTCTCTCTCGTCAAAGAAGTTACAACAACATAGGCTATTATTTAATATATGTGTCTGTGTGAGTCTCATACCAAATGTAATGCTGCTTTATGCGAATGTATATTGGGGAGAAACCTTTTTCTGCCTGTATATGCATATACATAAAACAGCTTCTCCCAAACTAATAATCTTTTGTACTGTGTAAGACTCATACCAAATGTAATGCTGCTTTATGCGAATGTATATTGGGGAGAAACCTTTTTCTGCCTGTATATGCATATACATAAAACAGCTTCTCCCAAACTAATAATCTTTTGTACTGTGTGAGACTCATATCAAATGTAATGCTGCTTTATGCGAATGTATATTGGGGAGAAACCTTTTTCTGCCTGTATATGCATATACATAAAACAGCCTCTCTCAAACTAACAATCAATTGTACTACTACTCCACATAAGCTTCATGTTCTGTAGAAGTTCTTCTGCAGAATATGATTCATATGTGGAATAGTAATAACTAGGTTTACCCTGTCCTAATTCTTTGTTTTTGTTTTTTTTTTTTAGGACAAGGGGTCCAACCCTCACTTGTAAATTAGAAGTAGGAAAATAAAATTGTAAGCACATTAACTTCTCAATCAACCTTAAAGAAGCGGTCCTAAGCACCCAGCTTCAATATATATATATATATATATATATATATATATATATATATATATATATATATATATATATATATATATATATATATATATATATATATATATATATATATACTTTGTATATATATATCTGTTAATTTTTATAAATATATATATATGAGTAAAATATATATATATATATATATATATATATATATATATATATATATATATATATATAAGTAATACTGTAGACAGCGACCCACAAATTTTGAGACCGAAAATTTTCTAAGTTTAAAAAAAAAATTTAAGTTCAGAAAAGTTAATTAAAGTTAAGTTTTTTAGTAAAATTCTTTAGTGGCAAGCTTCTGGAATTATGCCGCTTGCCACTAAACAATTTTCTTACAAACCTAACTTAACTTAACTTTTCTGAATTTAGAAATATTTATTTGAACTTAGAAAATTTTCGATCTCAAACATGATGGTCGCTGTCTTATTGCCACCATATACTATATAACAATATGTATGTAACATATTATGTAACAACAACTATATATATATAATAACCTTATAACTATATATATATATACTCTGCTATATATATATATATATATATATATATATATATATATATATATATATATATATATATATATATATATATAGCATATATTATATATATATATATATATATATATAATATATATATATATATAATAATATTATATATATATATATAACATAACAATAACATATATATATAAATAAATAAATATATATATATATATATATATATATATATATATTCTTTATATATATATATATATATATATATATATATATAAATATAGCAAAAAATAACAATAACATATATATATATATATATATATATATATATATATTTATATATATATATATATATATCTCTCTATAAATAGATAAATAACTAACTGGTTTTCGGGTGGAGTATATATATATATATATATATATATATATATATATATATATATATATATAATAACTTAATATATATATATATATATATATATATATATATAATATGCTATACCTCTATATGCCCATATATCCACTCTCAACCTTGCCCCCCTAATTAAATCTGCACGCCCAGTATATATTACTCAATCGCAGGGTTGGGGTTTTGATTTTGAAAAAATCAATTTTTTGATTTTTTGATTTTTAGGAAAAAAATCAATTTTTTTTGATTTTTTCAGATTCGTGACGTCATGCAGAAATATATATATATATATATATATATATATATATACTCCACTTTTAACTTTATTCTCTCTGCTATATATATATATATATATATATATATATATATATATATATATATATATATATATATATATATATATATAAATATAATATATATATATATATATATATATTTTTTACTTTTTATATATATATATATATATATATATATATATAAAAGAGACAGTAAGAAGACGCAGAATCCAATCTAGAGTGTCCCATTCAACCCATAAAAATTAAGAATTAAGAATAATTTTTAATAATAATTAATGTAATTAATGAATAGTAATTATAATTAAAAAGCCACATGGGCCTACCTAAACTGTCCCAGTCAACCAACAATAATTAATAATTAAGAATAATAATTAAAAAAGCCACATTGGCCCCTCTAGAATGTCCCAGTCAATCCATTATAATTAATAAATAAGAATAATAATTCAGAAGCCGCATGGACCTATCTAGACTGTCCCAGTCAACCCATAATAATTAATAATAAAGAATAATAATTAAGAAGCTGCATGAACCCCTTCTAGAATGTCCCAGTTAACCCTAATATATAAGAACAATACTTAAGAAGCCGCATGGTAATATTTAGACTGTCCCAGTCAACCAATAAAAATTAATAATTAAGAAGCCGCATTGACCACTCTAGAATGTCCCAGTCAACCCATAATAAATAATAAATAAGAATAATACTTAAGAAGACGTATGGGCCTATCTAGACTGTCCCAGTCAACCAATAATAATTAATAATTAAAAATAATAATTAAGAAGCCGCATTGACATCTCTAGAATGTCCCAGTCAACTCATAATAAATAAGAATAATACTTAAGAAGCAGCATGGTCCTTTTAGACTTTCCCAGTCAGCGAAAAATAATAATTAAGAAGCCATATTGACCCCTGGAAGTGTCCCAGTCAATAATAAATAATAAATAAAAATAATACTTAAGAAGCAGCATGGGCCTATCTAGACTGTCCCAATCAACCAATAATAATTAATAATTAAAAATAATAATTAAGAAGACACATTACATTAATCCCTCTAAATCTAAAATGTCTCAGTCAACTCAAAATAAATAACAATAATACTTAAACCGCCGCATGGTCCTTTTTAGACTTTCCCAGTAAACCAATAAGAATTAATAATTGAGAAACCGCATTGTCCCCTCTAGAATGTCCCAGTCAACCCATAAAAATTTAGAATTAAGAATAATTTTTAATAATAATTAATGTGTTAATGAATAGTATTATAATTATGGTGTGATGGGCCTACCTAGACTGTCCCAGTCAACCAACAAATTAATAGAATTAGAGTAATAATTCCAGAAGCCCGCATGGGTCTATCTAGACTGTCCCATGTCAACCCATAATTAATAATTAGGAATAAATTATTTGTAGTATTAATTATTATCGTTGAGCCTGGACCAATCAAGAATGGATCCATGCGACTCTAATTGTGTGTATTATTAATTATTATGAATTGACTGGGACATTTTAGAGGAATGCGGCTTAAGTATTATTCTTAATTATTATTATTGTTGGTTGACTGGGACGGTGTAAATGAGCCATTCTTAATTATAAATGCTATTCATTAGTACATTAATTATTATTAAAATTATTCTAATTCTTATTTTATGGTTAGCCAGAGCTTTTTATCTAGAGGCCAATGCATTCTCAATTAATAATTTTTATTGATCGACTGGAAAGTCTAAAAAGGAGACCATGCGGCTTCTTCCGCATATGCCATTTTATAATGGGTTGACAGACGGACATTTTAGAAGGATCCATGTGACTTATTTATTATTTTTAATTATTAGTATTATTGGTTGACTTCAAACCTTATTCTGGCCTTATTTATTATGTGTTTACTGGGATTTTCTAGAGGGGCCAATGTTATTTATTAATTTTTGATGGTTGACTGGGACAGTCTGAACCATCTTGAAGCTGTATCATCTTGGCCATCATAGTTGACTTTGGGACATTAGAAAAGAAGATCCAAGCTTTCTAATTATTATTCTTTTTAGATAATAATTAAACTGCATTAACCCTCTCTAGAATACCCAGTCAGCCACTAATAAATAAAGAATAACTGAAGCCGTATGGATTAGCACTTTCAGGTATTTTAGTCAACCCAATAAAAAATAATAATTAGAAGCCACATTGGCCCCTCTAGAATCCCAGTCAACCCATAATAAATAATAAATAAGAATAATACTTAAGAAGCAGCATAAGCCTATCTAGACTGTCCCAGTCAACCAATAATAATATATATATAATTAATAATTAAAAATAATAATTAAGAAACCGCATTGACGCCTCTAGAATGTCCCAGTCAACTCATAATAATAAGAATTAATATTATAGAAGCATGATTATGCTATCACAGCTCAACAATCTAGTTAATAATTAAGCCGCATTGGCCCCTCTAGAATGTCCCAGTCAACTCATAATAAATATCAAATAATAAATAAGAATAATACTTAAGAAGCCGCATGGGCCTATCTAGACTGTCCCAGTCAACCAATAATAATTAATAATTAAAAATAATATTTAAGAAGCCGCATTGACCCCTCTAGAATGTCCCAGTCAACTCATAATAAATAAGAATAATACTTGAGAAGCCGCATGGTCTTTTTTAGACTGTCCCAGTCAACCAATAAAAATTAATAATTAAGAAGCTGCATTGGCCCCTCTAGAATGTCCCAGTCAACCCATAATAAATAATAAATAATAATAATATTTAAGAAGCCGCATGGGCCTATCTAGACAACTTCACGCCTATTCTTATCCTCAAACCAAAAATCTACCTCCTCGTTCAGCATATCTGTCTTTTTTAATAAGGGTGCTAAAATTGTAGATAATATTCAAATACTGGCCTAACATATCTATTATACGACATTATACAAAAGCAATATATATAATTTGTCTGCATCTGGCATTAATTTTCAATTTTTAACCCTAGACCCTAGCTCTGGGTTCAAAATCTTACAATGGAAACAATGAAACAGCAGCACTAAAGAATGTTACAGACTTACGGGTTACAATGCCAATAGTTTGTTGAAAATTGAAAAAAATATATATTAAAAACTTCATAATATATAGTTTTATTTTAATTTTTTATTTCGTTTGAAGTTAAATTACTTAAATAAAAAAAAAAAAAAATAAAAAAAAATATAAAAAAATCAAAAAAATCAACAAAATCAAAAAATATCATGATTTATTTATAAAAAAATCAAGTAAAAAACTCAATTGATTTTTTTAATTTGATTTTTTTCGTGCCATCCCTGCTCAATCGCCTCGCGAACTCAGCGCGAGTCGATCTAATACCGACTCACGCAGCTTGTTTCAACGTACTCGTAAAATTTTCTACTGGTCACAATCTTAAATTTTGCCCATATATATATATATATATATATATATATATATATATATATATATATATATATATATATATAATATATTTGTCATTTTCTTATATATATATATATATATATATATATATATATATATTACATACTGTTATTAAAAGGAAAAAATTTGTTATTACTTTATTATTTTTTTATTTTATTATTATTTTATTATTACAAATTCGTTTGCGAAATTTTTTATTTTTTTTTAATATACGTAAACGGAAATTCACAGTATGGTAAATTTGGCCGAACAATCGAATTGTTGATAATCGTTCAAAATTATCGAATATCGGAAAAATATTCATGCAATCGATATATAAAAATTCGGAACGAAGCATCGATAGCGATATCCCTAAAAAAGCGAGAAAATTAGCCGTTTAAAATTTTCGGAACGTTATTTTTTATATTTTTCTTTAAAATGTATGCGTAAAATACACGAAAATCCGTAAAAAAAGCTTCAAATAATTTTTTAAAACCATTTTTGTAAATGAAATGTTTATAATTTTAATATAATTTTTTGATACCATTTTTGTAAATTAAAAGTTTATAGTTTTAATATAATAGTTACGTAATGCTTTCTCACATTAGCTACATAACTACCAATATTTGGAAGATAACAAGGTATTGTACGACTCCCAGCATGGTTTCAGAAAGGGTAGGTCATGTCAGACAAATCTTTATTATTCCAAACTTTGAGAGACTGTAACTTTTTTTTTCCTAAATACATTGGTCTGTCTTGAAGTGGACTCATTCCTGATTTTCATATAGAGGAATTGTGTTGTCAAATTCAGTACCAATGCTCAATTAAATTAAAATGGAAGCAAATTAAAATCAATGGGGGTTCAAAATGCAACCCTTCAAAAAAAATACTTGCACTCATTTAGGTGAATCTATACTTATAACTATAGATTGTGGTTCCTTTGAAGGCAATGAAACTGATAAGTTTGCCTATAAAACCTTCAATTCAAAATTCAAGAGTTCCTTAGATTTACAGAAAAGTTGAAATGATTCTATAAAATGCAATGTCTAAAAAATAAATTAAAAGGATAGACATACTCTCTGATTAAGAATCTTACTATTAGTGACAATAATTAAGTAAATTTGTAGCAAAGGACCCACATATTTTCTGGGGGGGGGGGGGAAAACCCAAAAAAAATTTCTTTCAAATTTTTTCAGAGTTCAAAAGAATATATATATATATAATATATATATATATATATAGTATATATATATATATATATAATATATATATATATATATATATATATATATAATATATATATTATAATATTAATATATATATATATATATTATATATATATATATATGGTTAAAGCCTGTAGACAGCGACCCACACATTTTGGACCAAAAATTTTCTAAGTCAAAAAAATTTCATAATTCAGAAAATTTAAGCTAAGTTAGGTTTTTATAGAAAATTGTTTAATGGCAAGCTTCTGCCAATAAATTCCAGAAGACTGCACTAAAAATTTCTTTATTAAAAATTACTTAACTAACTTTTCTGAACTTAAAATTTTTTTGAACTTAGAAATTTGGTCTTCAAAATGTGGGTCGCTGGTCTACAGCTTTACCATATATAATATATAGTAGTATATATATATAATATATAATATATATATATATATATAATATATATATAAATATATATATATATATATATATATATAATATATATATATATATATATCAAATTGAATATATATGTAAAGTCGTTTTATGATTTAAAACTAATGAACATCCTAGAGTAGACCGCATAGATATCAGGAGTCAGGATCTCACAGCCTCTAGGTGGATGACGGGGGACTTTATCCCCTCCCCCACGGCTTGAGCCCCCTAAAAATTAAAGTTTCAAGAAACATATTTTCATTAGGGGGCTGAGCTGATAGGAATGGGGGTTGAAGTCCCCCCACCCCCCGTTGTCCACCTAGAGGCCAAAAGACCCCGACTCCTGATACGGTATCTATGCGGTCTACTCTAGGGTGTTCGTTACTTTTAAATCATAAAATGCTTATATATAATATATATATATAAGATATATATATTAAGAAATATATATATATAATATATATAATATATATTATATATATATATAATATATATATATATAATTATATATAGACTATATATATATATATATATATTGATATATCGTTTGGACTGAAAAAATTTGAAAGAAAATATTTGGGTCCTGTGCTACACCTTTACCCAATAATTATAATAAGGCCCTTGAACTTTTAGGTAAAGAATTTTTTAGACAAAAAATATATCTTATGAAATTATTAGAAAAATAATTTCTTTAAAGGGCAGTATTTGACCCAACAAATAATATGACAAGGGCTTACTTAAACGAAATACGAACTTTTATTTATGAACTTGAGTGTTATTATAGCCTCAAATACCTTGAGGAGTTTACAGGGTTAGTGGTATTTGGATATAGTTTTATCAAAATTGCCTAATGTGGTAGTGAAGGAGATTACTCTCAAGTTGAATACCAATTATCCTGATTTAAATCAAATATTTGATAATTATAATGAAATTATCAAAAATATTGTTAAGACCAAATCACATTAAAGGTCAAAATTTCAAATACATTCCTCCCAAAGATACTCAAATTTTTAAAAATGTTATCCTTCAAGTATGCCTAATTATCAATTTAAAAATACTGAAAATCAAAGGACAAATGAGTCTTTAAAACGTAATAATAGACCTGATTAATATTCCGCTTTACAGAATTTCAAAATTCATACTAATGCAGTTAGTGGAAATGAAGCTTCTCCTAGTATTAATTCCTGCACTTCTAAAATTACAAATTATTCAAGATTATATAAGTTTTGTTCATCCCAAGGTCACCTGATGACAAATTGCAGTGTTTATCAAACCTACGATTCAAGAACTAACAGATGTAATGAAATAAAATTATTGAGTAAATGTTCAAGCTCTAAACATGCTGTAGATTAGTGTCCTGGACTTGATGAGCAACTTTCTGTTGCCAAGTTTGCAATAAAAGAAGTCACATTACAGCTCTTTGTAAACGAAGGAAAAGTCACACTCTAGCAAATGTATGTCTTAGTTTTAATCAAAGCCCCAATAATTTATATTTGTTGCCATCATTTACCCTAAGGGTTGGTAGAGGTAAAAATTCAACTTTAATTGGATGCCTTGTCGACTGTGGCTCATCATGGTCCAATCTCTAAAAAAGTGCTTAACAAACTCAACATACTGCATCTAATTATCTATAGAGAGTCATCAAAGTACTTAATACGATATAAAAACCTATTTAGGTATTACCATCCACAGTTTGAAAGACTGTTCTTGATGTAGCTATATATATATGGACCACTTTTGTTTCACCCTTCCTCTCTTGATTGATGAGGATCAATTAAATTATGAGATTAAGTTCGTAGATCATGCTCTCCTTAATTTAAGAAATAAATCTTACAAATTGGCTGATTCTGGCTATAAAGAGTCGAATAACTCATTTTTTGATTAGGCATTGATTTATTGGAGTATTTTTCTCAACTAGAATTGACTAAATGTATGAGTGGATCTGCTTTTAAGTTAAAAGATGTTCCATTATTCCATTTGGAAATATTGCTAATTTTATACATCAAAATCAGATCAAATTTTCAAGTCCACCGTTAATTGTTCAAAATAAAAATCAATTGCAAGTTAACCAGACTATGGTTGATGTAATCTTTATTTTAGTCCTTTAAGCCACATTCTAACATTCGGAGGTAGAGCAAGTCTTAGAAAACTTATCAGTACTTGACTGTTGTTTTGGGTTTCACATCCTCTCCATTCATTCTCAACTACATCAAACATCATGCTGTCTTATAGGGAGGATGCATGTACTCAGATTTTATTAAATAATTTTTTTTTTTTGATAATCTAATTATTAGTGGCAATGATCCACAACATTTAAAGGAACTTTATCATGAAAGCAACGAAAGAATGGAAGATGGTGGGTTCCATCTTATAAGTTGGGACTCGAATAATGATCAATTAAAAGCTATTATGGAAGAGGAGGGTATTCTTTAGAATAGTTCAACATCAGAATCAGAGGATAAGGTTCTTGGATATCTTTTAACCTCTTTACAGTAAGTTTAAAACTTACAAAAATTCAATAATGCTGATCAGATACCAAAGATTTCTGTTATTCAGTTCGTGCCCAAGGTTTTGACCCTTTTTAATATCTTTTGCCCTTAACTTTAAGGTATCCAGTTATTGATAGGAAATTATGACAATTTGAGGTTTTGATTGGGTATGGAAAACGTCCCTCCTTGTGTTCCCCGTCCTCTCTTTGTTCAGCTTTAAATAAATTACATATTGAAATTGAAAGAAAGGTTACTTTCTCACCTTTCTTACTCAAACTTATTAACATTTGTGATGCTTCAACATACTTATGTTATGCAGTTATAGTCTATACCGTAGGTCAAGTTTCAATTTAGTATTTCAAAGGCCAGGGTGGCTCCCCTCAAATTTAGGGCTTTGCCATCTTTGGAGTTGTCTTCTTATTTTTTAAGTATCAATCATTATATCAGAATTCCTAATGTCGTTCAAAAACATAAAAGTCTTTGTAGACGCTCAAATTGTTCTTTCATTGCTCCTGTCCGGAAGAGCAAAAAAATTAAACATATTTTGTAAATAATAGCTCAAATATTTACCAAATCAAACATTAAATAAGAGCCACAGGGTATCCATTTCTTATGCTTATATCAATACTGCTGAAAACCCAGGAGATATGATTACCAAAGGTGTTTCAACCTCTACATTTCTTTCAAAATTGTCATGGCTTAATACTTCAAGATCAATCTTAGTGGCCCATTAGTAAACTTAAATGTTAGTCAGAGGCCAATAAGGAAAAGACCTTGCAATGTCACACATCTGTGGGTGTTAATCAGTCTTTGTTACCTTTTAAGGATTTCTCAAGTGTCCATAAGCTTTATAGGGTAATTTCAAAAAATATTTTTTAGATTAGGCAGTGGTAGCAGTGTGTAGTTCTGTTACCATCTGAAGTTGGAGAAGCTAGATAAGAGAATTTAGATGTGGGAGGTGAGGATAAGATAGTGGGGGGGGGGAGGGAGCTTAGTGAACATAAGGAGCAGAGAACAAGAGGGTTGTGTTATGCTTTCAAAGGGGGATACAAATAATGGAAATGAAAATGAAATGTGGAAGAAAAGAGCGAATTTATGGTACAAGGTAGATGGCAAGTACTGTGAATGTCCAGCTGGTGAACTGTTACTAAGTCTGGGTGAAAAAGCTTTTGAGGGGGCGGTATGTTAAACCAAGTGGGAAGGTTTGGACAAGAAATATGGTAAAGAGCAGCAGAGGGATTGATACAATAGAATACTTGAGTTTTTTTTATATTAAGAGAAGTGGTGAAACAATGAGAGAATATGTGAACTGCTATGAGTTGGTTGAGAATAAATGTAAAACTGTTAGAAGGATTGACTTGGGTGATGATATGAAATGTGTGCACTTGCTAGAGGGAGCGAATTTGGAAAGTAATCAGAGACAGATGGTCTTGGCTTATTGTGGAAAGGATGCACGGGAATTTTGAACATTTAAAGATATTTTGTTGAATGTATGTGAAGGTCTTATTAAGAAAAGTGTTGAGAGAAGAAGTGGATGGATTACAAATTAAAGACAAGAGTGATTTGAAGAAAGGGAACCTTAGTTTGATGGAAGACATTGAATTAGAAGGATAGATATGGTGAAGTGATGCAATGTGTGGTTTGTAGGTTCTTATATCATTTTGGCATGAATTGTCCTGAAAGATTTTAGAATACAAGCATGTGTGAAAAAGGAGGTAATGTTGGGAGAGGAGTCCAGTTGTTGAGTGGAGCAAGAGGTGTCTATGGTTTTAGTAGAGGAAGAGGAAGGTGGAAGAATGATGAACTGAAAGGAGGAAAATGTGTACCTATATTTGAATGAAGAGAAAAGAGAGAGTGAAGATGATGATAGAGAAGATTGCGGTGAAATAAATATGTACAATAGTCGATACAGGGTGTTCAAAGAATGTGATTAAGGAAAAATGACTAAGCAGAGTGATAGGTAGTATGAATAAGAATGAAAGGAAAAAGGTGATAGATTCAGCAAAAGTTATAAATGTACTGTATGTTATGTTTTTTGGGAATACTAGCTATACAGGAATGAAAAGACTGGATATTCTATTCTGCATTGAGGGCAGATGTTTTTCATTGAGAACAGAGGTAGTGAATGGGGATGTCCCTTGGTTGTTAGGGTATGAATCGATAAAGAACCTTAATGTAAGTTTAAATTTAAAGAAGAATGAAATGATGATAGGTGAACTGGATAATCTGATTGTTAGATATAAGCTGAATGAAAAAGGGCATTTGAAAATTGGTTTAAGATAGAGTTTAAGAAAGAAAAATGTTTGGTGGATGAGGAACATAAGAGAGAGGTTAGTGAATGGACAAGAAAGAAATAATATTGTCCATAAGTTACATTTGCAATTTTGTCATTCAAGTAAAGGTAGGTTATGGGAATTAATCAAAGATGCTTATGGGAATGAGATGGACAGTGAAGAAGCTAAGGAGATAAAGGGTGTGTAGAGAAGGTAAGTGACAAGTGTGCTGTATGTGTGAGATACTAGAAGACTCCAAGTATACCTTTGGTAGGTTTTTTCCTTGCGAGGAGCTTTAATGAAACAATGACTATGGATTTGCGTGAAATTGAATATTAGTCAGAACATGTTTAAATAGTATTTTAATGTTGTAAAACATTATTTCATAATAGCCTAGGCAATGAAGCAAAAAAAAAAAAAAAAAAAATTTAATGCAAATGTCAGAATAACTTGTAAAGAACTTAAAGTTTAAAGAGTGGATTACTTGATGTAATGTCTCAGCATTTATTTGTAATGATGTAATTTTGAATGTTAATGCAATACTTGTATAAATTCAGTTAGTGTAAAGAAGTAAAATATTTAAAAAAATTTATTCTCAAAAGGTTATTTTTTATTTTCTACATTATTGTAATTACAATTTTCCAGATAACTTTTTCTTTATCTTGATTGTTTAAAATATATTTAAATTAATTACGAAAAATATTAAAATGGATATCAAATCTGAAAATGAAATAAAAGTGGAAGAATTAGACTTGGAATATGACTCTTATCAGCAAGGTTCTCAGGTTAGCTATTTTATATATATATATATATATATATATATATATATATATATATATATATATATATATATATATATATATATATATATATATATTATATATATATATATAATATATAAACTAATATAATATATTACGGTATAAATTCCGTAAAACGGGGCAATTCGGTCCATGTGGGGCAATTTACGGACCACGTGGGCAATAATTCGGTCCAGTGTCAAAATAGCCTTTTATACGATTTAAAATATAACTAAAGATGCTTAAAAACTAATGTTTTTTATTGATCTGAGGATTAATTTTTATGAAACTTGAAGAAAAGTTCATTAATTTTGTGATTTTATTTTTTTTTCTGGAGCACTATAAAATCGACGGTACATATTAGGCTTATTGCCTTAAGAATCATACAGAGTCAAAATAATTGTTACTACATTATTGGTACCAAGATATAGTACTTAAACAATTGTTCATTAACCTTAAGTGCCAAATCGTTGGAGCATTCAGGCCAAGAAGATAAATATGTTATTATAAAAATTGTAACATGGGGCAATCGGTCCCAGGTTTAAAAAATTTGCGTGGGACAATTCGGTCCATATTGAAATCATCATTAAATTAAATTTTTTAATACTCTTTTACAAAAAGATTGTCCGAAATATAATTTTTAAAATAATTTTTACACTTTTACAGCAAGATAGGTAGGTAAAGTTTTTCAACATAGGCCCAATTAACTTGTACAATTTTTTCAGCAAGATGGGTTCACACTTAACGCAAAAGTAACAAGGCAGGGAATACAAAGGGATACTCTGCTTATGATGTTGCCAGACCCTTAAAGCAGTTTTCGTTCTTGCCTTGGTTCTTACGAAACGTAATATGCCTAAAACGCTTCGAATTTGCATTCTTTTTTGTCAAACAGCGTTGCGTTCGTTTTTGTCAAACAGCGCCAAATCGTAAAAAGAAAACGCTCACCAAACGTAAAGAATTTCTTAATTCTGTTGTAATATAAAATAAAAAAGAATGAAACCTTAAAAAAATAATTACAATTACAGTTCGTTTTTGTCTAAAAGAGCAAAAACATTAAAAAACTTACCAAACGTAAAGAATTTCCTTAATGCTGTGAATTATAGAATACAAAAATAATTAAGGAAATTCTTACGTTTTGGTGAGAATATTTTTTTACGATTTTTCGTTTGACAAAAACGAACGCAAACTCGGAACATTTTATTAGTTTCGAAACCCCAATTTCTTATGTTGAATCCACTTCAATACCATTATGTTTAAAAAAGAGACCTAAAACGCCGCTTGAGCTTGCATTCATTTTTGTCAAACACATTGCGTTCATTTTTTGTCAAACATTGCAAAATCGTTAAAAAAAACGCTCACCAAACGAAATTAATTTCCTTAATTCTGTATAAAACAGAATAGTATAAATAGGCAACCTTACAGAATTAAAGGAAAATTCCTTACGTTAGGCGAGGCCTTTTTTTAAAGATTTTGCAGTTTGACAAAAACGAACGCAAACTCGAACATTTTATACGTTTCGAACCCAATTTCTTAAAATAATATTGTAATACCATTATGTTTAAAAATGAAAACTGGACTATCATAATTTATTAAATAAAACACTTTAATTGAGGATTCTTCATAGGGATGTGAAAATTGAAGTGGACTGAATTGCCCCGCCCCCAAAATCGTGGGGCAATTCAGTCCACGTTACTTATCTGGCTTCTAACATTTAATCCATATTATATATACAAATACAATTGATACTAATTTTACTCCTAAAGGATAACATTAACATATAAAAAAAAAAATTTCGAAAAAAAAAAAAAAAAAATTCCATAAACCTTAGCATTTTGAGTACCCCTGATTTTGGACCGAATTGCCCCGTCTTACGGTATATATATATATATATATATATATATATATATATATATATATATATATATATATATATATATTATATATATATATATATATAGTATATATATATATATATATATATATATATATATATATATATATATATATATATATATATATATATATATAACAATATCTTATATATATATATATATATATATATATAAATAAAAATATACCGTAAAATGGGGGAAAATCGGTCACGGAGGGGAGAACCGGTCACTTTATAGTATTGTTAATATTTTTTTTAATTAAAATATTTTTCAATTTGAGAAAGGTTTTTTAAGTAGCAAATAGAATATATTTTAACCATATATAAAAATTTAAGTAAATAAGTTACATCTACTAGTCAAAAAAATTTCCCAAAGTTGGAATTTTTTTTTTTTTTTGCAAAAAAATTCTAAGACCTCGGGAATCTCGTAGAATTAAGATTCTCCATGATGTGGAGTTAAACGTGATCTCTTATCTTTAAAACGTTACCCGCTTCTAAAAAAAAGCTTTTTAATAAAAAGCTTTTCTGAAAAAAAGCTTTTAAAAAAAAAGCTTTTCTGAAAAGAAGCTTTTTAAACTTTGAAGATCCTCAGACAAGCTTTAAGTAGAACATGTAAGGTGCAGGGAAGTCGAAAAGTTCCAGTTCCGGCCGGAACTTTTCCAAGGTTCTGCTGGAAAGTTCCGGTTCCAGCCGGAACCAAAAATTCTGGTTCCGGTACATCCCTAATATATATATATATATATATATATATATATATATATATATATATATATATATATATATATATATATATATATATATATATATATATATATATATTAAGATGGGTTTCAAATTGTTCTTTTCTACCCAGTCAGAAGGGTACAAGGCCCCATGCTCAGAGAAATCAAGGCAGATTGTAGAAAGCTGGAGGATGAAGGAATCATCCAAAGGAGCAAATCCCCATATTCAGCCCCAGTGGTGCCAATAAGAAAGAAAGATGGGTCAAGGGAAAATTAAAATAGATTAAAAGTTATCAAACTGACTAAACTACATTAGTTTTTTTCTTTTTCTTTTCAGATTTTGGTACTGGGCCATTCATGGGTGCGTGATTTGAAGAACGCCTACACTGAAGACTTATTGCCCGGAGCCACTGTAGATTTTGAGTCCTATCCAGGAAAAGATCTGGCCTGGTTTAGTGATATGATTCCCTTAATAGTCAAGCCCCAATATACACATCTGATTGTCTTCGCTATCATACCAGAAGCTTACAACCGGAAGCAGTTACCTGTTCCGGGGCCATTCAGTCGACCTGAGGGTTATTGGGTGGACACGGCTAATTTCAATTTCCAAATCGAGGACTTTGCACAAAGGTTCTCGAGATTTTCCCAGAAGTGTGCTCGTCTCAATCCCCAAATGCAAGTTATTTTGGGGATACCACCATTCCTTGACTTGGTGGAGTATAATAGGCAGTTGGTGCTAAAGTATCCCAAAAGGGTACAGGATATATATAATAGGGCACCTGAATATTCGGATCGGGTTCTGCATCTGCAGGCCACAAAAATACATGTCCACATCCGGCAGCTTAGAAGACCCACCATACAATGGCACAATAAGAGTTCTTTTCCGGTTATATACGCTGTTAAGGGGTTGCCGGGTCAAAAACTCAATGTCAAGAATTTTATGGAAGGGAAAGTGTATACCCTGGGAGAGCAGGGGTTTTTGAGAGATGGGTTACACCCGGGGCGCGAACTGAGCCAACAAATATTCCTGAAAATGCGGGCTCTGGGGTATTTCGGCGAGGAGTTGATGTTGGTAGGTGCCGAAACATCTTCAGCGGTTCCAGAACCTGTAGTAATGCCTAGTGTTACTACCCAAGATACGACAAGCGTGATCGAAGAAATGGTAGTGGTAAGTGAAGCCAGTGGTGAGGAAATGAGAAGTTCGCCGGTTCTGGAGCAACCTGCCAATGATCCCTCGGAGGTGGGGCCAAGTTCCCACGGGCAGCAAGAACGGGATGACTCTGTTATTACCCCGGAGGTGCCAAGAGAAGTTGACGCCCCTAGAGCCAGGAGATATTCCCCGATTCGTTTCGGAGGTGTCGATCCGGACATTGTTAGCCAAACATCCGCGGTAGTAGTAGAGCGATGTGGTCGTCCACATGCTAGGAGACCCAGGGTAACTCCTTATCAGCGGCATCAACAGCCTGCATTGAATCAATCAATGAATTCCACATCATCTGTGGCAACTAGTGTCCCAAGGTCAATATCTTTGGCAAGTTCCGTGGAAGCTCAAACTGCCTTTAGAGAGCGAGTCCAAACTATTCTTGTCCAGATCCAGGAGTTCATGATGGCCTACGGTCAGGAACTGTCGATGGAAGAGGTAAAAAGGAGAGTCAGAAGTATATGTGATGAGTAGGGCCAAGAACCTCCTCATTATGTATTTTTAACCCAAGAATGTTTTATTTTTTTTTTATTTTTGATTTATGAGAATTTTTTTTGGTACTCCAGAAGGGAGTAATTGAGAATTGAGAGAATATTTAAGTTTGATTTTTTATTTATGGAAAAGGTAAAGAGGGTTGAATTATACCTCCGAGAATTTTTACCTGGAAAAACCAGAAACGGAATAAGCCCGTTAGATGGTGCGTCAACATTAGTATTGACGGGTGGGGAGGAATAAGTTGGGTTTCAAATTGTTCTTTTCTCCCCATCTCTTTTCAGTAAGGTAAAGATTGAAATATATTGAAAGACAAACAAAAGACGTCATAAATAGAAGAAAAACAAAAGATACAATAAAAATAAACGAAAAAGTTGTTACTAGAAAGAAAAGAAAGAGAAAAAAAATGGTCGATGAAATTGTCATAAACAAAAGAAGGAAGATTGAAGAAGAGAAAGGAAAACTTCTCTGCCCTTACTAAAAGGGTAAGAGTAATTTAATGTTATATGGAAGGAATGAAACATATTGATAATGTAATGCCACTGTTAATGATGTGGTAAACTAAAGTATTAAATCAAAAATTTTGTTGACAGGTGCTGGTAGAGGACCTCTTTAAGGAAAATCAAGAGTACCAGTTACGTCATTTGACTCCTTCTGTTCTTCACGTCCATCAGTGCCTAAAACATCAACCAACATCACAACGAAGTAACGATCTTACCGTTCTTCGAATATAAAAGGAAAAACCAACAAAAGATCAAAAATTCAGAAACTTCCTATAAGGCCGCTACATCATCTATGGCAGCACAAAAGGTAACCCAATAGATAAATTGTGGTTTTCTTTTAAAAAGTAATTATAATTTTGAACATCGACTTGAGGTCATTAAAATAAACTATATATATTGTTAAGTTACGGCCGAAGACTATATCAAGATTGTATATAAATATTACTGCCCTGTTCAGTAATATTATTATTATTATTATTATTATTATTATTATTATTATTATTATTATTATTATTATTATTATTATTATATTTCATTATTATTTCTATTATAATAATTAAACTGACAAGGAGTTTACCAACCATTCTAGATCAAAGCTATTTCATCTTTCACCCTCATGTCTCATCTTCATCCCCCCCCCCCTTTCATCTTCATCTCTCATCCATATCACCAGAAAAAACATATAAATAATTATTCAAATTATTAACTGAGTGTAAATCAAGAACTATATCTATGCACTTGAGAATTTGTATAGTACCAATGAGAAAATTTTTACTTCTATAACATTTATATATATTATCTTTATTTTTCATTTATTCTTTATCAATATCAATATCTTTATAAATTATTTTTTTTTTCATATTTGTGGATATATATATGTATACATATATATATTCGGGGAAATCCCATAAAATAATAGATAGGGCTGTAAAACCTAATTTAGAAAACTCAAATAAAACAAAATTTTACATATTTATCATGAATGTTTTGAGTTTTTATTAGCCTGATGGTGGTCGTCCGAGTAAGTCACTAAAAATAAAAAGAGGTTTGGTTGTTCGGTGAGTATTACAATCACTCCTCATCTTAATATCTAAATTGATTATATCTGTAATACTGCCATATCCTGACTATATCAGAAGTCCTGTTGAGAACAAATATTTTAGTTCTCTTATTTTTATAGGAATAAATAGAAGAAATAGAAGAGGAAGGAAAGTAAAGATAAAAAGATATAGGAAGAAGAGAAAATCAAATAAGCCGAAAGACCAGCAGAAACAGCAGCTGAAAAAAGAGCAACTAGTGAAGAACAAAAGATCAAAGACTACTGACAACAGAACCAGGTAAAGAAGAGCAGGGTTTCCTTAGCGGAGCAACTACCAAGAAATTCCACTGCGCCTTTCAACTATATTTTTTTCTTTTTATCTCCCCCAGGATTGGAAGAAGCGCGGACGTCAACGGGTAACATCAGCACTAGTGCTGCGCCCTTCTTGGAGAAAGCAGACCTCAACTAGGATTGGAGACTAGTGAGTAGAAGTTCTTTTTCCATTTTTCTTGTGGTGGGAGTGAAAACCTACCACAATATATATATATATATATATATATATATATATATATATATATATATATATATATATATATATATATATATATATATATATATATATATATATATATTATATTATATATATATATTATATATATACTATAGATATATATTATATATATATATATATATATACTCCCATTACAATGTCCAGGGTTTAAACTAAGTTTGTTATTGTGCAGTTTAATACTTTATAACTTTGTGTATGTTTTCTACAAAAACATCGTCCAGGGCCCCGCAAAAGCCTAGGGCTGCAATTGCCGCCCAGGGCCACGCAAAGTCTAGAGACCGCCCACGTATATATATATATATATTATATTATCATATATATATTTATATAATATATATAAGTCATATATATATCGTATATATAATATATTAGTATATATACGTATATTATATATATTATATTCTATACATTATATATTGCAATAATTATCTAGGACTAACTATTTTATGATATAAAGATAAAAAATCCCTACACGTATATTTTATGAATATCTTTCCTTGTTGGTAAAGTTTATCTTCTTTATGTTGAGTTGTGATTAGTATTGGAATGGAAGCATCAAACATGTAATACAAAAGGGGTTTGGGGAAATTTTTTAGTTTTCTAAACATTAATTTTGCTTATATTTGCCTAAACAACTCTGGTTTCAGAAGAAAAAGAGAAGAGATTCGCAAAGGCAACAAATTACATTAAAATTGTTAATTTAAAAACATGTGTTAAGAAGGACTAATTATCATTCATTAATATCTTGATATGTATAATAGTTGATTTTAACACTGATGGAGAAAGTGCAAAAACTATTTGTGTAAGTAAGAGTTTTGAAAGTATGAAACTAGTTTGCTAGATTGTGGAGAATTTCTAACATGGTGATATTTTATGATGGGTTATGCTTGGCCCTTTTCATGCTTTTGTGTTGTTACACCTGTTTATCTCAGTAGTTGAAACCTGCGTTAAACCATCGTAGTACTTGATATTTTCCAGGAAGTCACCTACATTTCTGCAACAAGTGTTATGCCCAAATCATAATTATACAAATAAATAATTAATAATCACAACTTCAACATAAGAAAGATATCACCATCTCATAACTAATGCATATTCATAGAAAAAATATAACGTTAAAAGCATTTATCTTTTATATCATTAAAAAATTGATCATATAGATAATTATTCAAATATATTATATATATATATATATATATATATATATATATAGTTATATATATATATATATATATAGTATAATATATTATATATTAATATATTATATATATATATAGTACTATATATATATATTACAGTGGGCGGCTCTAGACTTTGCGGGGCCCTGGGCGGCAATTGCAGCCCTAGGGCCTTGCGGGGGGGGCCCTTGGACGATGTATTATTTTGTTTATACGAAAAAACAACACAAGGTTATTATTAAAAGTATTAAAATCTTTACTATTAAGAATGAAAAAGACATAAATTTACCGCTGACATTGTAATGGGGCTATATATAATTAAATACTATATATATATAATATATATATATATATATATATATACTACTATATATACTTATATATATATATATATATTATGATATAAAGATCAATTATATATATTCTCTATATACTTGTATTTATAATCCATTAGAACTATTAAAATATATATATAATATTATTAATTGTGGTAATGGTGATAGCTAAAAAGTGAAAAAACGAAAAATGGAAAAAGAACTTTCTACTCACTAGGGTCTCCCAATCCCTAGTTTTGAGGTTTCTTGCTTTCTCCCAAGAAGGGCGCAGCACTTGAAGTGCTGAGTGCTTTACCCGTGACGTCCCGCGCTTTTTTTTTTCTTTTCCCCCAATCGCTGGAAAAGAAAAAAAAGAAAAAATATATGCTATAGGTTGAAAAGGCGAGCAGCTGGAATTGTATCTTGGTAGTTTGTCCAGCTAAGGAAACCCTGCTGCTTCATTTTTCTTTACCTGGTTTCTGTTTGTCCAGGTAGTCTTGATTTCTTGTTCATTGCCAAGGTTGCTGCTTTATTTTTTCCGATTCCTGTTTCTTCTGTTCACTTTCGTTCCTGCTTTTAATATCATTACTTCTAGCTTAGCCTTTTACTGATTTCTTTTCTTTCCGATCTTTCTAATTCTTCTAATTGATTATATTCCAAGATGGGTATTCTTCGACTGTGTTATTCAATTTTCCCATAGAATTCTCCATATTAAAACTATATTATAAAAGATGAGGAACCTCAAAGGAATAATACTCATAGTTTATACAGTATCTTTATCCACGCTTTCAGTATTATAATTATTTAGCAGCAGGGTGAGCATTTCATTAAATTTTCTTCTTCATCCCAACCACTTCTTTGAATTTATTGTTTTTCTAGAGTCAAGATTTGACATCATTCAAAAGAATTTGACGCAATTCAAAGTTCTCATGTGACTTTATGTGCTTATTTATTCAAACTTTAAAGGTATTGACCACATTTTTCATTATTTTTATTTTTTTGACTAGAGATAAACTGTTAGAATAAATTTATCGAATGAGTTTGAGTTGCCCCTCTGCCAGTTACTTAAAATTTTATTGCACTTAATCTCAACATAATCTGATAGAATTTTCTATATATATTTGCGCTTAAGTCAACTAACATTCCATATGAAAATAATCATTGTAAATATGTTAAAATATTGATTCTCAACATAATTATGTTATTGAGTATATTTTTATTTTAATTTTATTTCTTCATATTCTATATTTTGATAAACCTGAAACCACCCTCTTTTCTATTTTTATTAAGTATTAGACTTTAATTTCTGATAATTACAGTAAGTCTCATTGAAAAAGGCGATGGTCTATAATTTATAAGATTATATATTTATATATGTATATATATAATATATATAGTATATATATATATATATATAATAATAAAAATATATTATATATATATATAATATATATTGTCAGTCTCGATAGGCCTGTGGCGCCTTCAACTCATCTAGCTTATAAAGTTCATATTAATGAATACATCATATAAATTTATCCATAGCTATACAGTACATAAGTATGATACCGCTATGATTTTTTTTGTTATAAATTATTTGTTCAGTCATCGATACCATTTTATATAAAACTCAAATTATTTATTATTATATTATACGTTAAATGTGGTTTACTGCTGCCTAGAGCATTAATACGGCTTTATATTTTATCAGACCCTATTTAATTTATTATTATTTTACCCTATGTGGCTCAAAAACTGTCTTATTTTTCTTATATATCAATACCTCATAACTTTGTCTCAATAGCTATGTTTTCACCAAAAGCCAAATATTTTTTCAGGCCAGACACACCAGATGAGGGAGAATATCAGCTGTAGAGGAAATTCAAGAGAAAGTAATCCTGTCGACTGGCTATATCACAGAAAAAAAAAAAATTATGAAGCATAATTCTATGAGAAAAGAATAAAAGAGGGATCTTTCAAGATGGTTGATTTTAAAATTTTTTACATCTAAAACTTACAACTATTATAGGGGTTTATTTAATCAAAAAAAAATATACTAAAAAAATGGGGAAAGTCCAGTTTTGAGTAGCTGATGTTCTTTCCTCTTCTGTGAAACTATTACCAATTGTACTATCCAGTTTGGAACCAATGAACCATTTGAAATGATGGGACTTTTTTAGGCTCCTGTTTCTATTATATTATTATTATTATTTTATTATTACTATTATTATTATTATTATTAATTATTATTATATATATTATTATATTATATATACTATATTATTATTATTAAAATCTAAAACTTGACTCTTAAATCCTTTTTTGAACTTAGATCAGTAAACTTTTTAGCAATTACTTATTAATATTAAGTTAATAATTTAGGTTAAGATTTCTTTCTTCATCATAATAAATATGAGGCAATAAAAACTATCACACCAACAGCTGAAAATGGAATTTCAATTTGAAATGCTACCCTTTTTTAGAAACTGGGAATTTCTCTTTATGTTGAAATAACTTTTCTCAGGAGTGGCAGGCCACCTGTTGTTAATTAAGGCCTCTTATTGTTTCTTACCTAATATGTTTGCCAGTCCAACACTTGATCAAGAACAAAATATTAAAAAGGAATATATACATTGGTATTAGTGGGACTTATCAATATTTTTTTTTCTTACATATCATATATAATATAATATACAAAATAATTATAACACTATGAAGGAAACATCTATATTTAACATTATATTTCCAAAATAAAAATAATTTATAGTTACTTTTAGTGCATCTAATATTGTATCTAAAGTCTTGTATTATATATTATTAATCATTCAACTTCTTCCTCCCGAATAAATTTGTGCTATGCCATTAAGTAAATACTTTGTTTCCATAAATAATTTATAAACTATAGTAGAATGATTTCAAAGAAAAATATTATGCTACAATAATTTATTATTTATATTTACATAATATATTAAATATATTATAAAAATATCAATATAAACATTTTCTTTTATATATAATTAATATATATCGGAATGTTTTTCATTTTAAAATTATTATTAGGTTTTCAATATACAACCAGTTTCTATAATAAATAATTCATATAGGTTTTCCTATTATATATATATCCATGAGTTTTATATAGATATATATATATATATATACCGTATATATGTATATATATATATTATGATATAACACTATTATTGTTTCATAAATGAACTTTTACCATTTTAAATAATTCAAAGTAGGTTCTTATTATTATCATTATACATCCATTGTTATTGCAGTAACAAACTAGTCACTAGATTATTAAAAATAATTAATTACTAAAGATTTGAGGAAATATAGTATTGATAAACAAATAAATAAACTATACCAATAAATATTAAAAATTAACGGACAAAAATACCAATTTAGTTTTATAAAAGAAATTGAAATTAACTTTTACTTATAGACTTTTTATCTAATCAACTTGGTGATTCCATGTTTATTAATTAAAACGTACAAAATATACGATCTCGAAAGGATATTTTTAAGTAAGAAAAAAAAAACAAATTTTGACTGCTAATTTGAGAAATTATAAACTGAATTAGGTTAAAAATGCTAATATTTCACAAAAGAATATCCATATATTTTCATTTTATATATATATACTATGATATAATATATTATATTATAATATATATTAATATTAAATTTTATTACTATATTAATAAATATATTATTTCAATATCTTTATAAAGAATAATTTACTTGATTCCAAAAATATAAAATATAAGTATAAAAAAACTGAATTAAAAAATTAAATAAATGAAATAAACTTACCTTTTATATTTTTCAGAAATTAAATGATTTAATTTAATTATTTAAACCTAAAGAATATACGGCATTCCAATTTGGCCAGTACAATTATTTTCTGACTTATATAATATATTTACTGCCATTAAATTGCCACCTTAAAAAACCAAATAATTATATAATATATATAATAGTATATATATATATAGTAATAATGTAGTTAATATATATAATATACTAAATATATATATATATATATATATATATATATATATATAAGATAATATTACAATTTTGGTAGATACTTAAGGGGTCACTATATATACTATTAATATATATAATATATATAAAATATTATAATTATATATATATATCATATAATATATTAATATTAATATTATAATAAGTATATGATAACAAAAAATATATTAAAAATTAAACCAATAAAAATACTTAAGTGCGTGAATATTGTTATAATTGTATAATTAATTATATAATTAATTGTAAATAATTATATATTAAAATATATGTTGGGAGTCTATACGGTAAAGGTGAAAGAAAAGGTTAATAATATATAAATTATATATATTATAATATATAAATGAGAAAGATATATATATATATATATATATATATAAATATTAAAATGTTAAGATAAAAAATTCATATAGAATTATATAATAATATAATATTAATTATTATTTGATATATATTATTATATTTATTATATATACTATCATATATATATATATATATATATAATATATTATATATATAAATATACTTATATATATATATAATATAAATAAATAATATATATAATATTAATATAATATAGTTAATGAATAATTATATATTTATAATTATATATATATATCATATAATATATATAATATATATATATATTATTATAATATATATATATAAATAATAATATTATAATTATATTATATTTATAATAAAAAATTAAATATAAATATATAAAGTAGAAATAATAAATAATAAATAAAAATATGAAAAATAAAGAGTGGTATGAAGATGAGTTAACAATATGAGAGGTAATGAAAGCTAATTGTAAAAATAGTATATTTGTTTACAAATAGATGAATGGTTGTAGGTAAACTATCAACCTATTTGTCTCAGAGTTATTAATATTCCAGAAATCAAAAAAAAAAAAGATAATTAAAAATATAAAAATATAAAAATGAATATCCTAGTAATAAAAAAAAAAAATATTTAGAAAATATAATTAATAGATAATAATATAAAGGAAGTTAAATTAATAATAAATAAATAATAAATAAATTAATTAATAAAATTAATAAAATAAAAATTAAATTAAATATAAATAACAATATTAAATTATTAATAATTATAAAATTAAATAATATAATATAATAAAGAATAATATAAATATTAAATAGTAATAAATTATTTATTAAATATATTACCACTACTCCGGAGGCCCATAAAAAGTAAATAATATAAATTATATGATATAACTAATACTATTTATTTGATAAATAGTGACCTATACTAAGGCTCAAACTGGTAATTACTTTAACAATTATATATGTTTATTTTAATGACCTCAATGATCGATTGTTCAAAATTATTATAACTACTTACCTAAAAGTTAACGAAACGTAATAATTTATCATTTCTAATCTTTCTTCATACGTTTGAGTAGGCATGCCATCGATAATGATAGAATAATATAATTGATAAATGCAGGACTACTTATAGTGAAAGTTTTACCCAAATTACTTCTAGAGGTGACTTGGTCTGGAGAATTTTCCTTTTTTATATATTTATATATCGAATATTTAATAATGGAAAAAATAAATAGAGTAAAATTAAGGAATTCGTTTACTTCATTAGTTGTATGATGTTAAGGTTGAATGTTATTTATGAGGCGAATAATAACTGATGAATTATTTGGATAGTGATAAGTAAAACTAGAAGGAGTCATCATAATAAATGGACGTAACTTAAGAGCTACTTCTTGATTATTTCATACGTTAATAAGACAATACTACCATGACAACTCCTAATGGTCTAGATCAAAAATTTTTTAATGAATAAATTTATATAATAAGACTATGTTAGATATATTTTCCGTATACTTTATGCTAAACTATCTACGAAATCTCGGTCATGATACATTATCAATAATGTGATATTCATTACCTTTCCAATAAAAATATAAAAAAAAATAACATTAATAATATATACATCTACTACCTTGTATAAATTGATAGTAAGGGTGACAGTTAAGAAAGATTTTTAACCATTTATAAATCTTCTATTCAAATCTATCCTATTCTTATTTGGTTATATAAATGACAATGTATGAGTTTACATAAAAAGATATCGGACCAGTTATTTGATTTTTACTCTGATTCGCAATTTTATGCTTTTAGTCTAGAAGAGATTGATAATAACGGTATTTATCAGGATTTTAGTAATTAATTTTTTACATTGCATATAATTGTGAGAAATTATTCTATTCATATATTAATATGACGTTCTTTTGTTTGTGCTTTAACGAAGAATATAGAATAATATTTCTGAATCATTTTTAACTCTTACTAACTGTATAAAGAGAGCACAGAGAGAGATGTGGGTGCCGAGGACACAGCGGAAGAGGAAGTCGAGAAACAGAAACGTCAGTTGTTGGAAAAACCCCAAAGTACATATCTCCTACCGGCACTCCGCGGCGCATCAACCCGCATCTTATGCCCAGAATGATTACTAATGTGTGGTGGGATGTCGTGCTTCCCAAAAATCGGTGAACGACTGCCCCCCTCAAAAAAGGGAATGAGCATCTTGCTGTCGAGTGGTGGCAACACCCGGGTTTTTCGGCTGCCGTAGGTCGATGACCCCAAACGCGTGACGACCCCCACCTCTGCTTCAGGAAAAGATGACAAGTGAGAAAAATATTATTATAAAGTTTTACCAGTATACCCTCTTTTACCTGGGAATTGAATCCATTATAATTGAATGAAAAAATCAATAATACGTATGTTAATAATATATTTTCTCTGTCCAATTTACTCAATTACTCGCCGTTCTGGGTATAAATGTAAAATAGTAGAAATACCAATAAAAATGAATTACTCATAGTATATATGGAAGATTATGTATAGTAGAAATATGAAGAAACGAATTCTTGTAGGATTTTAGAAAATAGAGGATACAATAATGGGAGAGAGTATAAATGACAATAATGGAAATAGAGTGAGAGTTCTCTGGATACCAGCGATCGGCACTTCACATTATATTATTAACTATCTGAAGAGCTCATACGCTTTTTACTATCTAGAGATTATCCATTATCGACCAAGGTATGAGCCTTAGACCGAATTATGAATAATAGACTAATAAGAGAGAGTAGTATAGGTTGCCATGACATGATGAGCTACGGAGACTTGGATCCTGATCATTTAGAATATTTTTTTATTACTGATCTATAAGAGAATATAATAAGACTCATCCTGATAATTGAAATATATTGCTTAATTTTTTTTAGATATGTCTTCTAACATTCATTTTAAGCATTTTAATTCACTAAAATTAGATATTAACTGTTACCTATCAGTGTTTGACAATGCATTGAAAGTGTCTAACCAACATATATTGATTTATTTTTAAAGTTTCTCTGTGTGTAATTGTATATCAATTCAGTGTCCTATTAGAGTGGTAGTGGGGTGTGGTTTATGTCACTTACTGAGCACCCACTCTGCAGTAAGTGTGCTTCTCAATATACCCCCTGTATGGCTAAAGGAGTGTGTGGGGGCGTAGATACAATAACTCAAAAAAGGTGCACACTATAATGGTCTTGCAAACGTAATGACCACGCGTGTAGCTACGTCCGGAGTGTCACATACATTCACGCCGCCGGCCGAAATGTTTGAGGAGAGGAAAGTGAGGAAGGTGACGAATTTGAACAGTAATGAGTTGTGATGACATGGAGAACCAGAACAGATAGTCCGTGGGTGGACTCGGAAAAGATAAGGAAGAGCACCGCAGCGAAAACTGTAGCTGAGGCGAACGCAACACAAGACGCCATGGCCGACACACACCCGTGGGCTGACCCTCGAGGGCGGTCGAAAGGTGGTCGCACTGAACGAGGGTGAAAGGGCCCTTCAGAAGCCAACGGGCCGCACCGGGTACATGTTTGAGAAAAAAGAGTTAAAGCACCAACAGCGCGCCCGCAGAAAGAGAGGGTGTCAAGCTGAACTTAGAAGAAACGAGAACAGGTGGAAAAGTCAGTGGGGGGCCTGGTGACTGCACCCAGCAAAAGGCGGGGGTGAAAACTACTGTGAGCTCTACCATCGCTCTACATAGGGTGAGGGCGGAGTTCTAACTCTCCTCCTTAAAGGTTCCAGCGCTCCATTGCTGGGTATATTGGAGTAACTGGAAGAAGGAAAAAAGTCGTCGCGGGAAACAGGAACTGCCCAGCTGCGGGACGGCCCCGCCGAGAAACCGGGGGGAATGGGAGGGGGCCAAGAACATGGGGGGGGATGGGAAGGCCCAGAGTGGAGTAGGGCAACGGAGAGACGAGAGAACCCCGGCGGAAGAGAGTGATGTCAGGAATAAAAGCGAGTGAGAAGGGAGGGTTCCGTATCTAGCGAGGAGTCTGCATTGTTTTGAGAGCAGCCGGTGGGGAGGGGAGGAGTCATAAGTAAGGGGTGACGTCACCACCACACGTGACACTCCGCGCACCCACGCCGGAAAATCTTCGGAGCTCTCACGAATTGGCCAGGGTTGCTCCAGAACCGGACATCTCAGACCCGAGAAACTTAGCATTGTCCTCTGTGCACTCAACGCAACGTGAAGCGTGGTGATTCAGGCAATTACCAGTTATAGCGCGATAAAGTTGGCATGCAGAAGTGAAAGATGCGTATTGTGAAACGGCAATGATGTAGGCGGTCTGCCAGACCCAGTAGCAGATAGTGGGAAGAAGGGGAGGTGGCAGGGAGAAGGGATCATTTTAAAAGTGATGAAAACACTAAGAGGAAAAAGGTGGGCAGATGTGACGATTACAATAGAACCATTGAACTGCTAGGTTACTAACTCCACGCACGATACAGAAACAGGAGGAAATATGAATGATTAAAATCAGCGCATGTAGGTAGGGAGCATGGAATAGAAAACGTTCATAGAATTCAGGAACTCAAAGAGTCAAGAGAAGGAGGAAACCCAAAGACGGCGACCTGTTGCGAGAGCAGTACGCTGCCAGTACCGGGGCAAAGGCTTGGGAGTCAAGCGCCAACCGCGAGTGCCGGAGTGTCTCCAACGGCGGACCACAACCCACGAACAGCGGTAAATAGAAAAGAGAGCACCAAGGCACGACCCCTCCGGAACGCCAGACACAACAGATCCCACACTGGCCGTCGCAGCGCGGAGAGAAAAGAGATACGACGACTGGCCCAAGGAGCCCCGACATTTCTGCAAAGAATGATGGAGTGGATATAAGGATAGGGTTGTGAAAGATGCGCGAGATATACAACCCAGCCCTATGCGTGGGCAGCCGGACTCGCGCCGGCGAGAAGCGTGTTGTAGAAGGATGGCAAAAGCGGCCGGGGTGTGGGGCGGAATAAGCCGCGAGGTCGATCCACTGAGCAAAACCCCTGCGTTCTCCCAGGGGTGATACACTTGCCCCTTCCCATAAATTCTTGACGCTTTGATGTTTTTGACCACGGCAACCCGCTTAACAGCTTGTAGGTCTATCAACCTGTATAGGAAAAGAAGGGGGAAGCCTAGCTGTGTAACTGAGAGTTGTATCCAAATAGTTAGTGTTTATTGTTGTGTGATGCTCGTAGAGGATCGGTGACACATGCTCTCGGAGCCCTCTCAGCCCGCTCATTATGTAACAACTCTGTCGGGAGAATTGCTTTGCTGTTTGTGCTCCCGCTCTCCTCGTTGCAGCCTAACGATGTTCTAGAATAGCTCAGAGGAGCCCACGTCATCGAGTTCAAATGGTAATTCCCATGGCAAAGAATCATGTTGCGAGACATACTGTCGGTGCAGAGCCTGAGAGTAGAAGTGGAGACCGAGGGAAAGTGCCAGAAGTGTTCCAGGGGTGAGAGTGAGAGTGAAAATTTATACGCGTGGTGACCGCTCCGAAGATAGTATTTGTGCCGCAGGTGATAAACTTTGTGTGAGCAACCCAAGGCCAACACCTCTAGATCGAATAAGAGAGGCAACATACTCCCAGTATAACCCAAGGTGAGATGATCCTTTATGCTGACAGTCAATGGTAGGCCAGAAAAAAGCTAGGTTAGAACCAAAAGGTAGTAGTTCCGCCCAACCTGTTCGTGGGAGAGATAAACCTCCGTTCGCATGCTTGCTGTTGCTGTGATAAATAGATAAGTACTCCATCGACCCCAACCCATTTTCTTTTAGATTAACCGAAGTCTCTGATAACCTTTTTTTGCAAATTCCTCATATTTTTAAATTTAAATTTATCCGGATAATGATCACATATTTTTCGCCAACCTCAACCTGAGCGAGTATGAGAGTCATAACGAGAAATGGCACCCCGAGAGCGCCGCTCTTTTAAGACTGTACCCAGGCTGCCTCAAGAGAACAATCATAAAGCTCTCGACATTCTGACACTTGTGTATATTATGCTTGATAGAACTGAAGAAAGGTATGTTTAGCTGGATAAGATAGCTTAAAGAACAATCATCTGCACTTCATTTACTAGCCATAACTGATTACTCATTGCCCCACCTTCAGTGGCCATTTAGCCAAATTGACTTATTTAATTCATCCCAGCGATCCTCAAAACACGATCTCTCATCCACACTCTAATTTTTCCATTAGGATATTATGACTCGTAGAAGAAGCGACGCAAGGCCCCAATCACCCCGATAAATATATATAAATACTATATCAATAATATTAATATATATATATTATATTATATATATACGAAAATATATATTATATAATTAATATATAAATATATGATTAATATAATTATATTACTTATATATATATATATATATATTATATTAAATTATAATTATATATATATATCACTATATATATTATATCAGAGGTGGGCGCGCAAAATTTATTAACTTTAGAGCGCAAACGCAAAAGCGCAAAGTGGGAAAAACTTAGTCCGCATCTCCGCGCACGATTTTCCACAAAAATAGCCGCAAGCGCAAAGCGCACATTTCCGCAAATCATTTTTTTTTTAAAGCACAAATTAAATGCAAAAAAATATTTTAAAAAATCAAATGAAAGTATTAAAAGATGAATTATTTTTAAATCTTTTAATGATCTACTGAGATGTAATATAACAAAATTGAGAGAAAAATTTTAATCTTATCAAATTTCATGCTGTATCTCTTCCTTCCTCGCTCTCTCCTGCATTCCTTGATAAGGTCATATTTCCTTTATATAGATAATTGTTTCAAGAAATTGCTGGCATGTATGGATGCCCTTCTTTGCTCCTAGATATATCGGAACCTATTACTACTAACAACCCTCACGGCCAAGCTGAAGCTGGCCTAATGGTATTAAGTTAATGAACAATCTACCCAGTCCTCCTGGTATTCATACGAAACGGTTCCTAGTGAGAGTCTGTGACGTGAACATCTTATGCAACCCCAGCTATCCAAGATTGTTCCACTTCTCCCGGAGGTGTCGTGCTGGATATCATGTCTTCGTTTCATCGAAAAATATATAGAAATCGAGTATCAAGACTCATATCTTTATTATTAGTTATTTGTTATTATTCATTATGTCGTATATATGTTGAGTTTATTTAGTTAATGTATAATGCCCCCGCCCTCACCATCCGATATATTAGGCGATGCCGCAAGAGGACCACATATATCATAGGACTATTGTTTTCCATAGATCAAAAAATCGATGACTATTTTTCCCGAATAATCGATTTCAGTATTATTTTCAGTATTAAATTAACGATATTTTTTTTTACTTCTGGAAATTTAAGCAGTTTATCTTTCAATTAGAGAACATTTAAGCAAATTGGTATTTTCAGGCGCGTTTGGATGATGGGGTACATTTTTGTTCTGGACTCAGGAGTAAGAGGGAAGGGGATCACGATAAATGAATATTACCCAAGAAAGAAGGTAAGACCTTATAGCGGGAAGGAGCAATGCATGAAACTGGTAGATAGGTTTATTGGACTTTAGTTAAGAATCGTGATTGTCTCCTTTTTCAAAAAAAAAGCAGTATTGCATTTTCTTTTCGCATTCGCTCAAGAATTAGGAGCCTCTAGATAATATATATATATATATATATATTATATATAAATAATATATATATATATATATATATATATATATATACTTATATATATATATATACTTAGTATATTTATATATTATATACTATAATATATATATAATAATATATATATATATAACATTATATTATATATATATATACATAATTAGTATTATATATATATATATTATATTATTTTACTATTTTTATTATTAATATAATATATATAAAATATATATAATAATACTTATACCCCCACCCCCCCCCCTATATACTATATATATATTATATTGGCCAGCCTCTAGAAGAGCCACAATACATATCTAAAACACTACAATAGCTACAGGGAAAGGGAATTACATTGTTGGAATACTGGCAAAATTTTACGAGGAAACTAAAAAAAAAATAAGACAAAAAAAGATAAAAAATCCAAATCTCGCAAAACTACAATAGCTACAGGAAGAAGCAATACATTTTTGGAATCCTTGTAAAATTTTCATTTGAGAAAAATATATAAGAAAAAAAAAGGATAGACAAAAATTACAAACATTAAAAAAATTGGCTAATTTTTTTTTGGGGGGAAGCTAGGACATATGTATACTTACTTATATCTAATATATATACCTACCCTCATCACCCTATCCCCTCTATATATATATATATATATATATATAAATATATATTGGGTATATATATGGTATAGGGTAGGGGGGTAGGGGGTAGGGTAGGGGGGTTTTATTTATATTTATAGTCATTATGTTGTGAAGAGAGAGGGGTATGTAGCGACGCGCCTCGGGGCGAAGGTGGGTGAGGGGGCGTCGCGCGCGCGGGGCCGGGACGGGGAGAGCGAGGCAGGGTGGGAGCGTGGTGTGTCGGCGGTAGCGCGCGCGCGCGCGCGCCGCGCGGTGGAGGGTGGCGGGAGAGGGGGCGCGGGGGGCGCGCGCCTCGGCTCGCGACACCCAAATACCAAAGAGGGGGGTTCCGAACCTCCCCAGATGGGGGGATTGAGTCCTGACCCCGTAGTTCCCCGGAAGGCCGAGAGACCCCGACTCCTGCCGATCGTGCGGTATACCCTTGGGTATTCTTTAAGTTAAAAAAAGGCACAAATTTAAGTAGAAATCTATTTTATTTAAAAAGAAGTAACAATAAAAGGTCTCTAAATAAGCTTTCTAATCCATTACTATAATTATTAACAATAATTTTTTTTATTTATTATTTTTGACCAATTTTCCTAACTATACAATCTATTAAGATTCAAAAACGTATTTCTTATCCCTGTAGCTATTGTTAGTTTCGAATTTTTTTTATTCGCAGCTAAAATTAGACCAGCATCTTCCAGCCATGTATTCCCTTTTCCCGGCAGTTGTTTTGGAGTTTTTTGGAGAACCATGCCAGATCTTTTCCTGGATAGGACTCAAAATCTACAGTGGCTCCGGGCAATAAGTCTTCAGTGTAGGCGTTCTTCAAATCACGCACCCCGGAATGGCCCAGTCCCAAAATCTGAGAAGAAAAAAGAAAAAAAAAACTGGAATATTTAATTCCTTGAGACCGAATTAATCTATATTATATTTCCCTTAGACCATCTTTCTTTCTTACTTGACCACTGGGCTGAATCATGGGAATTTGCACCTTTGAGATCCTTCATCCCCAGCCTTTACTACAATCTGCCTTGACTTTCTTCTGAGCTGGGGCCTTGTACCCTTCGGACGGAGAAAAGAAACAATTTTGACCCATCTAATATATATATAATATATATATAATATATACTATATATAATAACTGTATATATATATATATATATATATATATATATAAATATAATATATTGTAATGTACCGGAACCAGAAATTTTTGGTTCCGGCCTTGCGAACTGGAACGGTTCCAGAACCTTAGGAAAAGTTCCGGCCGAACTGGAACTATCTTCGACTTCCAGCACCTTACATGTATCACTTAAGCTGCTGAGGGTCTTCAAAGTTTAAAAAGCTTCTTTTCAGAAAAGCTATTTTTTTTTAAAAAAGCTTTTGTTCAGAAAAAGCTTTTTATTAAAATGCTTTTTTATTAGAAGGGGAAACGCTTTTAAAGATAAGAGATACGTTTCAACTCCACATCATGACCGAGAATCTTAATCTTACGAGATTCCCGGGTCTTAGAATTTTTTGCAAAAAAAAAAAACAAAAATTTCCAAATTTTGGGAAATTTTTTTTGACTAGTAGGTGTAAGTATATTTACTTAAATATTTTATATATGGTTTAAAAATATAATCTATTTGCTACTTAAAAAACCTTTCTCAAATTGAAAAAATATTTAATTTAAAAATAATTAAACAATATATATATATACGGTTACTCCCCTCTGTGACGATTTTCCCCCATTTTTACGGGTATATATATTAATAATTATAATATATATATATATATATATATATATATTATATAATAATATATAATATAATTATATAATATATATATATATATATATTATCTATATCAATAATATATATATATAATCATATATATACTATAATATAATACCGTAAGCGGGGCCAATCCTCGCGCCAAAATCAGGGTACTACAATGCTAAGGTTCATATGAACTTTTTTCTTTTTTTAGCGAAAATTTATTTTTATATTTAATGCCTATCCTGTAGAGTAAAATTAGTCATAATCTTGTTATTGTATTACTAAACTAGGATATGTTAGAAAGCCGATAAGTAACGTGGACTGAATTGCCCCACGATTTGGGGCGGGGCATTCGGTCCAATTCAATTTTCACATCCCTAAAGAACTCCTACAATTAAAAGGTTTTATTTAAAAATTCTGATAGCTCAGTTTCATCTAAACATAATGTATCTACAATATATTTAAGAATGGGTTCGAAAACTAATAAATGTCGAGGTTGCGTTCGTTTTCTGTCAAACGCAAAATCTAAAAAAATGCTCAGAAAACGTAAGGAATTTCCTTATTCTTTTGTATTCTAATACACAGAATTAAGGAAATTCTTTACGTTGGTGAGCTTTCTTTTTTACGGATATTGCTCTGTTTGACAAAAACCGGAACTGTAATAGTAAAATTCTGTACAGGTTCATCTTAGTTATTTTATATATTACAACCAGAATTAAGAAATGCTTTACGTTTAGCAGTGAGCGTTTCTTTTTAAGATCTTTGCGTGTTCTGACAAAACGAACGCAAACCGGCTGTTGACAAAAAGATGCAAACTCGAGCGTTTTAGCCATATTACGTTTCGTAAGAAAACCAATGCAAGAATGAAAACTGCTTAAGGTCTGGCAACATCATCAGCAGAGTATTCCTTTGTATCTCCTGCCTTGTTACTTTTGCGTAAGTGTGAACAATCTTGCTGAAAAAAATTGTACAAGTATAATTAGGCCTATCTTGCCCTGTAAAGTGTAAAATTATTTAAAACATTATATTTCGGACATCTCTTTGTAAAAGAGTATTAAAAAAATTTAATTTAATGATGATTTCAATATGGACCGAATTGCCCACGCAAATTTTTAAAACCTGGACCGAATTGCCCCTTGTTAACAATTTTTATATTAAAACATATTTATCTCTTGCCTGAATGACTCAACGATTGCTTTAAGGTTATGAACTATTTTTAAGTACTATAATCTTGCGTACCAATAATGTAATAGTTACAATTATTTTGACCTGTATGATTCTTAGCAATAGGCCTAAAATTTACCCGATTTTAAAGTGCTCAGAAAAAAAAAAAAAATCACAATTAATGGACTTAAATTAAAGGTTTCATAAAACAATTATACCTAAGACATTAAAAAAACATTATTTTACATCTTTAAAGATATATTTTAAATCCTATAGGCTATTTTGAGCCACTGGCACTGATTGCCCCCACATGGACCGAATTGCCCGTTTTTTTTTACGGACTATATATATATATAGATATCATATATATATATATATATTTATATATATGACATTATATCAGAAAAAAAACTTATGATATTAACTATATAAAGATAGGTATATAATATATATATATATATATAATAATATAATATATATTAGTGATGGGACGATTAATCGTCATCATTCATTCCGGCAAAATCAGACATATTTTTTTTTTCAATTCGTCATCGTCAATCTGCAAAATTTCGCCGATTATTTTGCCGATTAATTTAACAAATATTAAGAATTTTGAAAAATATTAAAACTCAATTATAATAATAATAATAATAATAATAATAATAATAATATAAAATAAATAATAATAATTATAAATCTATTAATGATAATATATATTATAAATTATAATTTAATATATAATAATAATAATAAGAATAATAAATAATTATATATATATATATAGAAATATATAAATAATATAAATATATATATTATATATATATATAATATATATTATAATAATATGTCACAATATATCTATATATTAATATATATATATATAATATATATATATAGCCTATATACCCAGTGCACTAATGTTCGGCCCTTTTCTATTATGCGTGCATTCCACACCATCCATCCAGAACAACATAATCATTACACAACTCTATTACCACACCCCTCTTCTAGACCACATCTTACAGCCCTATCCCTTATATCTATACGTGAAGGGAGAAAAAATTGTACACATCGTATTCCTGCGTGTCGTAGAAGGCTATTAAGGGACGGTGGGTAGATAGGTTGGCTGCCTACTACCACTTAATCTTTTGCCAGGAATGCTAATTCCATGCCTCGGAGAAGTCGTGATCGCAGTAAGCGCCCTTCTTATCCTTCAGCGAAAATGTATGAATCGTATCTGGATATGAAATGTCAGACGAATAAATGTTGAGGAGAGAGGTGATGGATGTTATTTAGAAAGGCAAAATTGATTTGCTCGCTGCTGACTGAAACAAAGATGAAAGGAACTGTGAAAATGAGTGGTGGGGTGTGTGAAATGTGTTTGTATTGCTGTGGAAAGAAATGAGATGAGATAGAAGGATTTGCAATTTCGATGAGTGACTTGTGGTAGAGAGCTTTAAATTTGGGGTTTTTTTAAGGTTTTTTTTATTTTTGTTTTTGGGTTTTTGTTGTGTGAGTACTAGAAGTCTAGAGGTTAAATTTAAGGTTTGAAAAAGGTCAAAATTTGTGTGCGTTGTGACATATGACCATCTGAGGTACATGCTTGAGAAGAGCGATTTTCTGCGATATTCTGAATGAATGTCTTAGGAGGGGTAATGCGCGAGATTCATGATTCATGTGCCACATATCTGCCCATTCAGGATTTTTTTACAGTTGTCACTACCACTCACGGAGAGCCCTATTCAAGGAGTGGTGTAGTACCTCAAAAGTTCACCCTCTAGCGCAAATTACGCATATGACCACAACGCAGACTTTAAAGTGAGGAGATTAATTCAGTAGGAAACACAGAAGATGAAGAGAATTCCACAGAACAGAGGTGAGTGGGAAAGAAGGAAGCACAACAGCAATCTGGAGTTACCAATGTCAACACAAACTCGTGCGCACAGATACAGCACCCTTTGTGCACAGAAGGCGATCGTAAAGGTGGTGGTTAACGCCAGTGATAAGTTCCCGAGCACTTTCCGCTGCGGACCTAATAGGATTAGAGATAAAGCACCACATTTTTCACGTCGCAAAGATAGAGGGTCAAGTGAACTGGAAAGTACAGAAACAGTTTATAAGCCTTTTGCCATGACTCGACCCTGTCCAAAAGCCGGGTGAAACTAGAGCCCCCCCAGATATGAGAGCAGTACTCCATACATGGGCGGATGAGACCCTTGTATAGCTGGAGCAATGAGAAGAGGAAAAATGTCTCGCAGTTTAAAACAGAACTTCCAGTTTCTTTGAGGCCGCCCTAGCAACCGTTGTGATGTGAGGTTTCCAAGAACATTTTTTTTGTCATGATGCTAAGTCCAAGGATATTATATGTCAATAGGGAGACGACAGAACCGTCGAAAGAGATAGAAAGTTGTAAGGTAGTTTGGAGAAGGAGATTTGTAGAAAGTGGGTTTTAAAGAATTTTAAATTTCACAAAGTTCATTTCTACCAACAGTCAGAATAAAATCGGAAGATTAAGACGAAGGCAATAGAAGATAAAGTGGGAGTAGAATTGATACGAGTTAAAGAATGAAGTGTCGAATCATTGGAATACGAGTGGATAGAGTTTAGAGGTGCAGAGATGAGAAGATCATTAATGAAAAGTAGGAATAAGTAGGAGATAAAGACAGAACCTAAGGAACACCACATTACAGAAAAAGAAGAAGAAGTCACCCCATCAACCACAGCCGATATTGAGCGAAATTTGAACAGAAAAGCTAGACTAAAGTAAGCAAAGAGAAGGAGGAAACCAAAGAGGGGAACTTGGAGAGCAATGACGCGTGCCATACTCGGTCAAATGCCTTGGTTATGTCAAGCGGCCACCACGCAAGTTTCCAGGTAGTTCCTAAGATCGAAAAAACCATAAAATCGGTTAGATAGGATATATATCCGCCAGTAGGACTTCGTTGCATCGAAGCCGTACTGGCGATGGAATGAGTTTCCACATATTATAAGAAGTGAGTTGAGAGGTTTCAACAGCATCTTAATAGAATCCAAGTGAGAGCTACAGGCGATAGTTTAGAGGATCAGCAGCGGCTTCCTTTTCATCGAAAGGTGGACCATGTGAGAGCTTCCAAACCACTAAGGGGAAATGCTAGTATTGGAGAATATAGAAATATAGTTAACAGGGCGAGGATAGCCTTTTCAGTTGAGAGAATTAGAGCACACAATGATCAGATGCGAATACAGAGGAGGAAAGGCAGATTACAGAAGTTGCTAGAGATGAAAAATTTGTCAGTAGGAGAACCAAGGAAGGTTAGCGTACTTTTCTTTGATGAAGCCCGCTTTGCTCGTCGAAGAGTATCCCGGCAACGATTTCTAGCTTAAGTAAAGTAGATTGAGTGAATAGGAGAAGGAACTTTCCACCCCGATTAAGGTACTGTCTCTAGCCTGAGTGGCACAGAGAAACAAGCACGATCGAACCATGGATTATGAGAAAGAAAGATTTATTTTAATCTATTTTAGAAAGGAATGAATGAGGAAAGAAAGATGAAAGGAACGATTACAGCTCCATCCTTATCTTTAAATCTTTATACATTCCATCAATTAATTCCTCTTACGTGAAGTACCAATTGCTAATCATCTGCAAACTTGTGGAAACCTTCCATTTAAGTCCCTGTCTAAATATTTTATCCATTACTAGAGGAACAGCCACTTGAACCAAAGAAATTGTTACGGAACCACAAATATGTCTCCTCATCCCATTAATAAATACTTATTCATTTCAGTGATTATATTATTATTATATTATTATTATGGTATTTATTTTATATATTATAATATAATAAATTATAATTATTTTATTAATTATATATATTATTATTATTATTATTATTATTATTATTAAGTAAGAGAGCGTGCATCCTGTAAATTTGATCGCTAAAATAAATTCGGGAGGTTGAACCCCCCGACCCTCCTGTCATATATCTTATATATATATAGTATATATATTATATATAATTATATATTAATATAATATATTATATATAATATATATATATATATATAAATATATTATATAATATAGAGAGAGAGCAGAGAAGAGAGAGAGAGAAATGGTTAAATAGTATTTTTCATTAATCGTCATCGTCATCGGCAATCGGCAAAATTTGCTCTAATCCAGTCATCAGTCATCGGCAAAAATTCATAAATCGTTCCATCACTAAATATATACTATATATATAGTATATATATTATATAATAATATAAATATATCATTATTATTATAATATAATATATATATATATAATATATTAATTATAGTATATAATATATATATATATACTATATATATTATATATATATAAATAGCTAACCTGAGAACCTGCTGATAGAGCATATTCCAAGTCTATTCTTCCACTTTCTATTTCATTTTCAGATTTGAATCCATTTAATATTTTTCGTAATATTAATAAATATATACATAAAATAACATCAGATAAGAAAGTTACTGTCTGGAAAATTGTAATTACAATAATGTAGAAAATAAAAAATAACCTTTTGAGAATAAATTTTTTTAAATATTACTTCTTTACACTAGCTGAATTTATACAAGTATTGCATTAACATTCAAAATTACATCATTACAAATAAATGATGTGACTCTACATCAAGTAATCCACTCTTTAAACTTTAAGTTCTTTACAAGTTATTCTGACATTTGCATTATTTATTTTTTTTTTTCTTCATTGCCTAGGCTATTATGAAATGACGTTTTACAACATTAAAATACTATTTAAACATGTTCTGACTAATATTCAATTTTCACCCAAATCTATAGTCATTGTTTCATTAAAGCTCCTCGCAAGGGGAAAACCACAAATGTCAGAATAACTTGTAAAGAACTTAAAGTTTAAAGAGTGGATTACTTGATGTAGAGTCACATCATTTATTTGTAATGATGTAATTTTGAATGTTAATGCAATACTTGTATAAATTCAGCTAGTGTAAAGAAGTAATATTTAAAAAAATTTATTCTCAAAAGGTTATTTTTTATTTTCTACATTATTATAATTACAATTTTCCAGACAGTAACTTTTTCTTTATCTTGATTGTTTAAAATATATTTAAATTAAATTACGAAAAATATTAAAATGGATATCAAATCTGAAAATGAAATAAAAGTGGAAGAATTAGACTTGGAATATGACTCTTATCAGCACAGGTTCTCGGTTTAGCTATCATTTATATAATATATACAATAATATATATACATATATATATAGATTAATATATATATATACATATATAATATAATATATATTATATATATAATATTATATATATATATATATATAGATATATATATATATATACATATAATATATATATGGTGATGGACGATTATGAAATTTTTGCGATGACGATGACGAGTAGAGCAACATTTTCCCTATTTGCCCGAAAACCACCACCTAAAATTGAAAAAACTATTTTAAAAATCTTTCATCTCTCTCTCTCTCTCTCCCTCTTCTCTATATATATATATATATATATATATATATATATATATATATATATATATATATATATATATATATATATTATATATATAATAATATATATATATAATAAGGCATGTAGGACAAGAGGGTCTGGCGGTTCAACCTCCCGAAATTATATTAGCGATCAAAATTTATTGATCTTAAGTCTCTAATATAATAATAATAATAATAATAATAATAATAATACATAATAATATAATCAATAATTCATAATATAATCATACATTATAATTATAATAAATAATAATAATAATAATAATAATAATATAATAGTTAATCAATGTAAAATGAAAAGTACTTATTAATGGAAATGAGGAGACATATGTGTGGTCCGTAACAAATCTTGGTCATGGCTGTTCTCACATAACATGGATTAAAATATTTAACCAGGACATTAAATGGAAGTTTCCAAGTTTGAGAATGATAGCAAATTGGCTACTTCAGTAAGGAATACATGATGGATGTATTAAAGATTTAAGATTAGGAGGAGCTGAATCGTCAGCCTAAATCTTTCGTTTCCTATTCATTCCTTCTAAAATAAATTTTCTTCCTCATTAATCCATGGTTCGATCGTGCTTGTTCTCTGGCCACTCAGGCTAGAGACAGTACCTATCGGGGGTGGAAAAGTTCACCATTTCTCTATCACTCAATGCTAATTTTCATTAAGCTAGAAACCGTTGCGCGGGATACTCTCGACGAGCAAAGCGGGCTTTCATCAAAGGAAAGTACGCTAACCTCCTGTTCTCCTACTGAACAAAAACATCTCTAGCAAACTTCTGTAAATCTGCCTTTCTCCTCTTATTCGATCTGATCATTGTTGTTGCTAATTCTCCAACTGACAAAGGCTAATCTCTTCGGCCCCTCGTTTCAACTATATTCTCTATATCTACAATTACTAGCACTTTTCCCTTAGGTTGGAAGCTCTCACATGTTAACCTATTCCGAAAAAGGAAGCGCTCTGATCCTTCGAACTATCGCCCTGAATAGCTCTCACTTGGATCTAATTAAGATCATTTGAAACCACTTCTCAACTCACTTCTTAAAATCATGTGGAAACTCAATTACATCGCCAGATACGGCTCTCGAATGCACGAAAGATCTACTGGCGATATATATTCCTATCTAACGATTTATGGTGTTTCGCTCTTAGAACTACTGGAAACTTGCCGTGGGGGCGCTTACATAACCAAGCATTGACGAGTATGGCCACGCGTCACTGCTCTCCAAGTTCCCTCCTTTGGGTTTCCTCCTTCTCTTTGACTTACTTATGTCTAAGCTTTCTTTCAAATCGCTCAAATCGGCTGTTGTTGATGGGCGATTTCTTCTTCTTTTCTGTCAAAAGTGGTGTTCCTTAGGGTTCTAGTCTTATCTCCTCTTTATTCCTACTTTTCATTAATGATTCTTCTCATTACCACTTATAACTCTATCCACTCGTATTACCAATGATTCGACACTTCATTCTTTAACTCGTATCAATTTTACTCCCTCTGTTTACTTCATACTTGCCTCTCGTCTTAATCTTTTCCGATTTTATTCTCGCTATGGTGGATAGAAATAACTTTGTGAAATTCAATTCAATTTAAAAAAACCAACTTCTACAAATCATCCTTCTTCCAAAATACACTTAACTTCCTATCTCTTTCGACGGTTCTGTATCGTCTCTCCTATTGACAATATAAATATCCTTGGACTTAGCATTACAAAAAAAATTCTTGAAAACCTCACATCACAACGTGCATAGGGCGGCCACTCAAAGAACATGCGAAGTTCTTTTAGACTGTGAGACTCCCCTCCTCCATTTTCTCAGTTGCTCCACTATACAAGGGATCTCATCCGTCCATGATGGGTCTGCTCTTCATATCTGGGGGGCTCTAGGTTCACCGGCTTTTGGACAACGGTCGAGTCAATGGCAAAAGCTTATAAACTGTTCCTGTACTTTCCAGTTCACTTAGCCCTCTATCTTTGCGGCGCGATGTTCGGTGCTATATATCTCTATACCTACTAGGTACCGCAGCGGAAAGTGCTCGACGAGGAAACTTATCACTGGCGTACCACCACCTTACGACGCCTTCGTAGCACAAAGGGTGCGGCTATCTTGCGTACGATTTTGTTTACATTGTAACTCCAGAACTAGTTTACTATGGTGCTTCCTTCTTTCCACCACCTCTGGTTCTGTGTAAATCTCTTCATCTTCTGTTATTTCCTTACTAATTTAATCTCCTCACTAAATCTGCGTCTGTCTCAAATGCGTAATTGCGCTAGGAGGGTGAACTTTTGAGAGTACTACACCCAATCTCCTGAAATAGGGCTCTGCCCGTGAGGTATGACAACTGTAAAAAAAAAATCCTGAATTGGGCAGATATGTGGCAAAATGAACTGAATCTCCCATTACCCCCATCCAAACATCATTCAAATTATCCATCCCAAGAAATCGTACTCTCTTCAACATTACCCTTTGGTTCTCTTCATATGTCACAACCACACAAATTTGACCTTTTTCAAACTTAAATTTAACCTCTAGACTTCTAGTACTCACACACATAAATCTAAACATAGCTCACTACCACAATTACTCATCAGAAATATGCAATCCTTCTATCCCCTGTCATTACTTCCACAGCCAATACAACACATTTCACCCACACCACTCATTTTCACAGTTCCTTTTCATCTTTGTTCAAGTCACAGCGAGCAAATCAAATTTAGCCTTTCTAAATACATCCATAACCTCTCTCCTCAACATTTATTCCTCTGACATTTCATATACAGATTACGATGCATACATTTTTCGACTGAAAGGATAGAAGGAGCGCTACTGCACGATCACGACCGTTTCCCGAGCATGAATGAGCAATTCCTGGCCAAAGATAAGTGGTAGTTAGGCAGCCAACCTAACTACCACCGTCCCTTAATAGCCTTCTACGACACGAGAACATCACGATATGTACAATTTTTTCCCTCACGATATAGAATAAGGATAGGCATGTCTGTAAGATGTTGTCTAGAAGACGGGTGTGGATATAAGTATGCTGCTAATGATAATGTTGTCTGGAGGATGAGTGGTATTGCACGCATAATAGAAAGCAACATTGCACTGGTATATAGGCATAATATATATTTATAGATATATATTATAATTATATTACTATAATAAATATATATAATATATATATACTATATATATAATATATATTATATATATATATATATATATATAAGATATATATATATAATATATATAATATATTATTATTATTATTATATTATTGTAATTAGTATAATTTATAATTATAATTATAAGTATAATTAAAATTATTATTATTATTAATATGATTATTTTGAGTCGTGGTAATATTATTAATATTTTTTAGAATAATTATTATTTTCAAGGACTTTATTATTTGTTCAATTAATCGGCAAATAATCGGCAGAAATTTGCAGATGACGATGACGATTGATAAAAAGTATGCTGATTTTTGCCGATGACGATGACGATTAATCTTCCCATCACTAAAATTTATATAATAAATCTATTCAAACTTTATTATATATATATATATATATAATATATTATATTATATATATATATATATAAATATTAAATAAATATATATTATAATATAATATATATATATATATTATATATATATAACAAGTAATATACCGTAAAACGGGGCAATTCGAGGGTCCTATGTGGCAATTCAGTTCCAGTGGCTTCAAAAAAAGCCTATAGGATTTAAAAATATATGCTTGATTATTTCACTCACTTTTTATAAACAAATTTTAGGTATAAATTGTTAGAAAAACCGTTAATTTAAGATCCATTAAAATTTTTGATTTAATTATTTTTTCTGAGCACTATAAAACGGGTAAATTTGAGGCTTATTGCTAAGAATCTTACAGGTCAAAATAATTGTACTACACTTATTGGTACCAAGAAATAGTACTTAAAAATAGTTCATAACCTTAATGCAATCGTTGGAGTCATTCAGGCAAGAGAAATATGTTTTATTATAAAAATTGTAACATGGGGCAATTCGGTCCACGGGTTTAAAAATTTGCGTGGGGCAATTCGGTCCACATTGAAATCTTCATTAAATTAAATTTTTTAATACTCTTTACAAAAAGATGTCCAAAATATAATGTTTAAAATAATTTACACTTTTACAGCAAGATAAGGCCTAATTAACCTTGTACAAATTGGTTTTTAGCAAGATGGATTCACACTTACGCAAAATAACCAAGTCAGGATAACCAAAAGGGATACTCTGCTGATGATATTGCCAGACCCTTAAGCAGTTTTCACAGTTCTTGCATTGGTTCTACGAAACTAATATGCCTAAAACGCTCGAGTTTGCATTCGTTTTTTGTCAAACAGCGTTTGCGCTCGTTTTTGTCAAACAGCGCAAAATCTTAAAAGAAACGCTCACCAAACGTAAGAATTTCCTAATTCTATGTAATATAAAATAAAAAAGAATTGCAACCGTACAGAAGTTTTTACATTACAGTTCGTTTTTGTCAAACAGGAGCAAAATCGTAAAAAAAGCTCACCAAAACGTAAAGAATTTTCCTTAATTCTGTGTAATATAAGAATACAAAAGAATTAAGGAAATTCCTTACGTTTGGTGAGCATTTTTTTACGATTTGCGTTGATGACAAAAAAACCGAACCGCAAACTCGAACATTTATTTACGTTCTTCGAAACCCACATTTCTTAAAATAATATTGTAATACCATTATGTTTTAAAATGAAAACTTGTTATCATAATCTTATTAAATAAAAACACTTTAATTGAGGATTCTTAGGGATGTGAAAATTGAATGGACCGAATTGCCCCGCCCCCCAAAATCGTGGGACAATTCAGTCCACGTTACTTATCGGCCTTCAACATTATCCTAATATTATATATACCAAATACAATTATACTCAATTTACTCCTACAAGGAAACATTACATATAAAAAAAAAATCTTCGAAAAAAAAAAAAAAAAAAGTTTCATAAACCTTAGCATTATACCCCTGATTTTTGACCGAATTGCCCCGTCTTACGGTATAATATATATATATATATATAATATATACATATATATATATATTATATATATAAGTAATATATATATAATATTATATATATATATATATATAATATAATATATATATATATATATTTATATATATATATATATACCGTTTACAAAATGGAGGGAAAATCGGTCACAGAGCGGAGAACCGGGTCACTTTATAATATTAGTTAATAGTTTTTTTAATTAAAAAT
>JABUQX010007066.1:40000-50750 GCA_015478945.1 Trachelipus rathkii | reverse complement strand
GACAAATTAGGTAATGACCTGCACTCGATCCTCACCGATTTTCATGAAACTTTGTATATAAAGTCTATTTAGCAGAAAATAATCTTCCTGGAAGTTTGATGTCCCAATCCCATTTTGGGGGGCCGCGTAGCCCCATCCCCAATTTTGGGGAGTTTCGGCGAACCTCGCTTTCTTCAAGAGTCCATAACTTCGGTTCTACCAATCATAGAATAAAATTTCAAAGTGCATTTTAAAGGGAAATAATAGTTCTATTAAAGAATATAAAATGATAAATCCTGTAGAATTAAAATTAAAAAAATTACAAGGCGTTGATAATAAATTTTCATCCTCATCCAACTTTGTTGTTCAATATTTAAAAATTCACTTTTTCTCCTTAAAGTAGACATTGTTTTATCATATTATGAAATAAAAAGTTTTCTTATTTTCTCTGAAGTAACTACTTATTTAAGCTTTATATAAATGAGATTATATGAAAAAGAGAAATACTCACTAAAAGAAAAATTCAATTTTATTTTTGCAGTTGTATTGAAATAAATCATAAGTGCATGGTGGAATTAGGTATTGAAGAAATATTAGGCGTAGGTGAATTAACAGTAGCCAAATAAGTGGGTAATTTTCTCTGATGAAGAGGCATAGGTGGAGGTAGAGCATAGATATAACTAGGGGGAGCCAGGGGGCATGACCCCAGAAATTTGCCTAGTCAATAAAAAATTAAGGACTTACTGGAATTCTGAGATAAAAGGGCCATGCTCTCCCCTCCCCAGAAAAATTTCCTAGTTATGCTAATGATGTAGAGTAGAGTAACTCTGCTCTATTACTTGTACATAAGGAGGTAGGGATTGGCCGAGCGTCCGGATTTTCCGCACCGCACTCGCACCCACACGCACCGCACCACACTTCACCTGGCAACATCCCTAACAATAATAAAGTAACAAATGTATATTTCACATCTTAAATTTAACGACAAAATAATTTTAATAAATGAACAAAAGTTTTACGCTCCTTTTTGTACGAGCGCTTAAAACGCAGAGTTTCTGACGCGTCGAAAACGCCACTTGAATAGATCAATGAGTAATACATTGTTCCAAATGTGAGCGTTTTAAACGCTCTGTAACACTATTCAACTGGCGCTTGAGCGGCGTCAGAAACGCCGCGTTTTAAACGCTCGTATAGAAGAGCGATGCTTTATGGTATATGTAATTAATCGATGATTATGCATTATCACTTGATATTCAATTTCCAAACCACTCACGGGTTCTGGGTTATTCAATTTCCAAACCACTCACGGGTCTGTGGGTGGAGCAGGAACACCCTATTGACAAATGTTCGTGTGCCGCATTTTCGTCTTCAAAGTTTGAAGACGTAAATGCATACATTAGTTACTATTTCGTATGAAACTCCGCCCATTTTTGTTCGGATTATCAGAAATTACAAAAGAAAATAGAATTTCTTTTTAAATTTAAGAAGCAGCAAAACTTTTTATCACCTTCTTTATTTTAATTTAAATTTAAATTTAATGTAATTTAATTTTTAATTTTAGAATTATATATATATATATATATATATATATATATATTATATATATTATATATAATATATATCATATATTAATAATATATATTATGAAATATATAACTTATAAATTAATATTATATATTTATAACTAGTGTATTTAATCATATATTATATATATACATTAATTATATTTATATATAATATTATATAATATATAAATACTATTTTTATATATATATATATATATACATTAATTTTTTTATTTTTTATATATATATATATAATATATATAATATAGTATCTACAGAATTATCTTATATATATATATGATATATATATATATATAATATATATATAATATATATATATTATAATACTATATATATATATATATATATATTATATATATATATATATATATATATATTTATATATATATATATATAATACTAATATATATATATATTGATTTCCTGCCAATTTTCAGTCGACTGACGGATATTTGGCCGAGCGTGAAAAGAATATTACGAAAAAAAAATTTCAAAACATTTATTTTCTAATGTTCTGCCACAATTTATACTATGTTGATGATTTGGTATCTTAGGGCAGTGGTTCCCAAAGTGTGTCCTTCTGCACCCTTGAATTAAGCAAGGGTATAGCGAATAGGAAAAGTTTGGGAACCAATGCGCGCGCTTAGGGTATTGAAAACTTTAATATTGCTTTCTTTTTTCAGGGTCATCTATTGGGAACGAAATCTTAGGTTTGACATCGTTGCCTTCTTTCCGGACTTCTAGTTTCTTCTCTCCTCTTGTTTCGCCCCTTGGAGCTGCTGGATCATCAAGACAAGTCACTTGTGAATTGTGTGGAGTTCGTGTCAATGGTGTCACGTCACTACAGCGTCACGTAATTACAGCTCATAGTTTTACTGACCTTTTGGCAAGAGCTGCAGAAGGGGTATTCTGCGCTCAGTGTCTTCTTCCATTCAGTAATCCAGGAGCTCTTACTGAACATATTAAACTCGTTCATACAGCTCCTGCTCCTTCCTTAGTTCCTACTTTATCGTTACTGTCAGGAGTTTTATCTAAACGTCCTTCTTCTCCCTCTAGAGAAAAACCTACAGACTTGAGCAAAAAACCTAGAAGAGAAAATATTTCTAGAGAGCTTCCTTCTTCTACATTGTTGTGCAGTCAGTGTGATGCTCCATTTTCTGATTTTGAATCCTTCAGGTCACACTTAAAGACTCATTTGGAAGGACAAGAAGGCATTGGATCCTTTGTTTGTCCAGAATGTCAAGCTTCTGTTAGTAGTGAGTCAGCATTAGAAAGCCATGTGGCTTCACATTTCGAATCTACATTAACAGAATATGGTTGCCATGCCTGCATGAAAGCGTTTAGCAAACCAGACGAGCTTCAAAAGCATTTATTAGACATGCATGCGCATCACTTGTACAGATGTGCACTTTGCAGACAAGTGTTTGATTCCAAAGTGTCCATACAAGTTCATTTTGCAGTTAAACATTCTAATGAAATAAAGTTATACAAATGTTTAAAGTGCTCGGTAAAACTTTGCTCACAGGCAGAATTCGAATCTCATATTAGGGAGGTTCATTTAAAATGGGGCGATATGGTCAGTCACAACGGTTTACCACCATCAAGCAACGATTTAAATAATTTATCCCCAAAATCAAAATTAAATAATACATCAAATTTAGGGGTAGGCGGATTTCGATGTCTATTATGCCCCGTATCCCTTTCCACTGAAGTAGAAATGAATGCCCACATTGCCACTCATGAGAAACAGTTTAAATGTTCCCTTTGTGATGAAGCATATCACGTCGAATTCTTACTTGATCGTCATGTTCAATCTGCCCATGTGAATGAACTAAATGGTTCTGGTTCACACTCCGATTCCGTTCATAAACAGTCAATGAGTGATTCCAATATTCACTTAAATTCATTAGACTTACGTTGTGGGATATGTGATACTCACTTTACGTCAGAATCAGCTTTAAATATTCATCGGAAACAAGCACATAATGTTAAATGCTCGTCAGTAAAGGTTTCTGCAACTAGTCTTAGTTTATTTTGTGCTTATTGCAATGAGATATGTAAATCAAGGGTGGATTTAGAAGCGCATATGAAATCAGCACATGTGGGTGCCACAGGTGGGCGACATAAATGTAATATATGTGATGAAATGTTTCCTTCGGCTCCTACTTTGGCCCATCATAAGTTATCTCATGTAAAAGTATTATCTGGAAGTACTTACTGCGTAGTATGCAGAGGGCAACTTGTTTCCTCTGAGCAAGTAAAAGCTCATCAGAGAGACCATTATCAAAAACCTCTTCCTCAGCCGTGCGTAGTTTGTAGGCAAACGTTAGTAGCAGACATAGAAGTAAAAGTTCACGCAAAATTCCATACTATGACAACTCATGCCTTAGAAACAGAGAATGAACCTCATCCTAGTATCAGCAATGAAGTTTCTTTAAATCAAGAAATTCATTTATCATTATCAAAATGTTCAGAATGCCACGTGAAATTTGAAACTGTTGAAGAAGCTAATAACCATTCATGCCAAAGGACTTCTGAAGCAAAAGAATATGATGATAACAGACTATCAGTTAGAAATTTTCATGACAAAAAACAATACGGTATTACTTCAGTGAGATCTATAGCAGAGAAGAGAGATGTCAAGGACAAAGGTAGCACCAGAACTTATCAGTGCATCAAATGTCAAGAGAGTTTTGATTCTGAAGGAGATATTGAAGCTCATGTTACGTCACATTTAGAGCAAGAAGGTTCAACACATTACTGTCATTTGTGCAGATCTTATTTTGACTCTCCTCTGAAATTACAGTGCCATTTAATCGAACATACTTTCGAAGGATGTGGAAGCTTTACTTGTTATATATGTGGCTCAGTGTTTACAACTTCATCGAGATTACAGCAACACATGGTTACTCATGGTCTCTCTTCAAAACCATACGATTGTCATCATTGTCGCCAGAGCTTCTTCTTTCGCTCGGAGCTTGAAAATCACTTACCAAATCATTCTGAATATGCGGAAGGCTGTCATGACTGTCAAGGAATGTTTTCTAAAAGCATTCATTCAAGAAATATGGTGTTTGACCATGTGGGGATCAGCTGCCACCTTTGTCCTTTTATTGCTCATAATCTCACAGAATTACAATCACATTCCCAACATCATAAATCCAATAGAAGTGAAAGCGCATCAGGAGCTCCAACTCCTTGCTCTTTAAATCCCATTCCATCACCAAATGATAACGACGATTTACTCCAAATTTGTAAAACGTGTAGCCGAAAATGTCGCAATAGTAAAAATCTCTACTTGCACAATTTGACTCACGAAGGAGGGAAACCCTACCTATGCTGCGAATGTGGGGCCCCTTTTACTCGCCGATGTGAGGCGGCTCGACATCCATCAGTGCACAGGGACCAAAATATAAGAATATGCACAATATGTCGTCAAGAATACTCTTCCTGTTCAGAGGCTCAAACTCACGTTCGGACAAATCATGGCGGTCAGGATAAAGAAATCGTGAGGCCTGATTCACGATGTTCTTCTTGTGAAGGCGACTTAGACAGCTCTGACTCCTCTCAAAATCTCCCTTAAAAGTAATCTAGTCCTTTATATATATATATATATATATATATATATATATATATATATATATATATATATATATATATATATATATATACTATATATATAATATATATATATTATTATAATTTATTTATATATAATTTTATATATATTATATATTGTATATATAATATATAATATATATATATATATATTATATAATATATTATATATATATATATATATATATATATATATATTATATTTATAGTATATATATATATATATATATATATATATCATATCACATATATATATATGTGAGTGCTAATTCTATCAAGACTATTTTGTGAAGGTGAAAAGCTCCATTGCTTCTATTGGACAGACCGCGGGGGGGGGAGGGTGCAGACCCCCACGAAAGGAGTTCTTTTTTTCCATATGCGCAAAATTTGCTATCAATCTTATAATATATATATAATATTATATATATATATTATATAATATATATAATAATATATATATATATATATTATTACTTATATATATTATAATATATATATATATAATATATATGATATATATATATATTATATATTCAAGGATCTCTAGAGTTTTGATCAATTTATTTTAGCTTATCTAAATTTGTTTCAATATGTATGCAAATACAAGTACAAGTTCAAGTACTTTATGATTAATTGCATATATAATATATATTATATTTATATATATATATATATATATATATTATTTATATATAATATATATATATTTATATATATATATATTATATTATATATATATAATATACCGTAATATATATATTAATATATATCATATATTATATATATATTATATATATATTTATATATATATATATATATATACACGTTTACATATATGAATGTATATTTTTAATACTTACATACAATGTATGAAATTTATTTTGAATAAATTTACATGTGATAATAATATTAATACATAAGAAATGATAAAAAAAATAGATATATTGGCAACTTTAAAAATGCCACAAGTACTTGCAAGTACTTTGCAAATTTCAAGTACAAAAAGGCAAGGTTCAAGTACAAGTACACTTGGGTTTTAGATACTGCAAGTACAAGGCAAGTACAAGTACTCCAAAAAATGTATTTAATACTGTAGCAAGTACTCTGTATTTAGAACCCACTCTGATATAATATATATATATATATAAAATATTATATATATATATATATATATTATATATATCATATAATTATATATTATATATATCATATATTATATATCATCTATAATAACCAAATATTTTTATATATAATTTTTTTTGCAAAATTTATTTTTGAATAGAATTAAAAAGGTGACAGAGTAGAGCTTATTTAAAAATGAAAGTTATTATTATTATTATTATTATTATTATTATTATTATTATATTATTTTATTATTATAATTATTATTATTTTGTTATTATTATTATTTCTTATTATATTATTATTATTATTATTATTATTATTAAATTTTGAAGTGATATTTTTGAAATTGGTCATATTATCATGAATGATTTACAGGAGATTTTACTCATCAGCGGGATTCGAAACCTGGACTACGCATCCCTGAGTTTCACAACCTTTTATATTTATCTTTTTTAGCCAATCGACTAGACCAAATGTGTGTGGATTTAAGTTGCCACGGGGACTAGCTCAAATGGGCGACAGGGAAAATTGTCCACACGACAGGTTAGGTTAGGTTAGGTTAGGTTGGATTCGGTTAGGTTAGGTTAGGTTAAGTTAAGTTTTGTTGGATTTCGGTTAGGTTAGGTTAGGTTAAGTTAAGTTAAGTTAAGTTTTGTTGGATTCGGTTAGGTTTTGTTGGTTTCGTTAGAGAAAGTCTAAATAACCAATTTTTTTCATTTTACAAATATGGACCATTTGAGCTGTGTATCACTTTCCCTGTCGTCCATTTGGGACAAGCTTCGTTGCCACGAGTGATTATTATTATATGAGAAAACTTTTTCATTGGTTGTAATCAAAAATATTCAAGACACATGAAACTGCTTCACAAAAAACAAAAAAATTATGAATGTGTTTCATAAGCTTTTTCTATTTTTTTTCTTTATTTCTTGGTGTCCAAACAACAGGAGAATTATATCTCATCCCTCCAGGCAGGCATGAAATCTGCGCTTAGTCCCGTCCTGACTATCAGGATAAAGACGGTTCTCCTCTTCCAATGATAGGATACTGTTAAAGCACCTTATGAGGTAACCCACGTTTAATTTAATTACCGAATGGACTAACGTATTCCTCTCCGATCACTTTATTCCACCATTAACTTTCCTTAGGCCCAACCATTTAAATTCGTGTTCTTAAAATGTCCACGATTCCTAAAGATATCGAAAAATACTCATTGCCTTTGAGTACTCAGCAATTATGGGATGAGAAAACCTGGAGCTTTAAAAAACTACGCTTTAAACGTTCTTTTATGGGGACGTGGATGGCCTAGTGGTTAGAGCATCCGGTTATTGTTAACTCTGCGACGCGGAGTCCAATGTTCGAATCCCGCTGATGGAGAGTAAAATCTCCTTTGACTCATTCATTTAAAATGGGTTCAGTAATGAAAAATATAGATGCATAGCAACTTTTTCATGTAATCTGAACATACGCAGACTTAATCTTACGAGTAAAGCTGCATTTCGAGTGAATTGATGTTCCGATCAATTACCGCTGAAGATGCTCTCATTTATCAAATAATAGAAATATTATGTTGCCAAAAGTGGCATAAGTTTCGTTTGTAGTTACTAAATGAAGTTCTAAATGAAAATTGTGTATCTCGTCCACTTATACATCCTCTTCAAATTCGAGAAAATATGATTGCAAAAGATACTCTCTTCGATTCATTCGAGAAAGTAGCAAAACGTCCTTAATTAATTTCAAAACTTGATAAAAAAATTTGTCAGAATAAAAGTTTGAACACACGCATCCATTGTAACTGTATCCTAAAGAAGTTTTCTGATAATTTATTTATATTATTCTATCTCTTAGTACAGGATAAATCAGTTGCATGGTGAGCAGTTCATTTCGCTCCACCCACTTTTACTCACATAAAACCCACAGCCAATGTAAACTGTGGTCAAACATCGTATGAGAGTCCAATTCAAGTAAATCATCGTTCACAAAATTTTGTTTGACACAAAGTGGAACAAGTTTCATTTTTTTTTTTTTGCGAACAAAAGTTTCTCAAGATTTACATTTCGACTCATTTTTGATATTCGTATGATGCATTTCATGGAGTTGGAGCTTCTCGACATCATCAAGACTGATTGCAGCACTTGTGCTGCAGGGCTTAATTATAAAATTCACTAATGGTAATATTAAACTTCACTTGAAGCGTTTAATCTATACATTCTATATCTACTTTATTTCATTCGTTAAAAAGCCTTCAACGGCGACAATTGTGTATGAGAAAATTTAATTACAGGGTATATAAATATATAAATATTGTAAATATATTTTTAAAACTCTAAAATCAAATGTGTAATAATATTGTTCTTGTCTTGTACAAATGTGAAGTGATTGTTATTTGTTTTTCTTCTTTTTAATATAAATGGTCAAACGTTGATGTAGTGTTTTAATTTTGTAAAATTTGATGTACAGTGTTAAATTATTCGTGTTATTTATTGTGGTTAATAAACAATTCTAATTCTACTTTAGTTATAAATTTCCTCCTCGTTTATTTGTGTTAATGTGGACGACTTAATTTTAGTTACTTAAAGTTAATTAGTTAAAGAACAAAAACGTGCTCTTCATCAAAATGTTTAATTGATAGTTGAAGAAACATATAAAATGCAACGGATATTTTAACGAAAGCAACGATAGTGATTGGAAAAGTATTTTCAGCAAACTTTCTGAGAAAAAGTTCTATAAATTTAGTAAAGAGGATATTCCGGATTTCGATTGCAGTAAGAATTATAAGTGTTTTGTTGTTGTCCGTAACCAAGCTTTAAACTATTGAACTATTAAACTATTAAACGCTATTGAAACTAGTAACACAATTTTTTGGGTAAATGTAATCCAGAAACAATAACAAAGCTGGGAAAACATTTTATACTTAAAAAACATTAAAAATTATTTAAAAAAATAATAAAAACTAAAAAATGAAACGGAAACTCAAAACTAGAAGAAAAATTCGGTTTGGATATGAACCGGTAGGTAAAGATATCGATATTCGTTGTCCACTACATTGGTATACAAATAAATGACTTTCATATCCGGGTTAGGGCTAGGTTTAGGCAACGTCGATCCACCCGTGTTAGGGCCAGTTGTCATTTTCCAGTTAGGTTACTAAAGTTTTGTTGGGTTTGTTAGAGTTTCCCTAGCAAACTCAACAGAATTTAAGTAACCTAACTGGAGGATGGCAGCTAACCCTAACCTGCATGGATCGGCGTTGCCGGAAATCCAGCCCTAACCTTGACACGAAAATTATTTAGTTATATATTGATATATTGAATAGCTAATATAGATATGTCGATATCTTTACCTACGGGTTCATAGAGCAACCGAATTTTTATTCCTGTTTCAAGTTCAGTGTTTCACTCCTATTTTCTTTTTATCTTTTAATTTTTAGTTAGTTTTTAATGTTATTAGGTATAAAATAATGTTTTTCCCGCTTTGTTATTAGTGTTTCTGGATTACATTTACGTAAAAATAGTTACTAGTTTCAATAGGGTAGAAATAAAGTGCTGGTAAGGGGAACAACAAAAATATGGAATTAATCTGAAAATCCAAAAAATTAAAAGCTTTTCTGTTAGAAAATTTCTCTTCTAGGCGGCATTGCATCCAGTTAGCCGTAGGTCAGGTAAGTAATTCTAGCTCTCAAACCCTAGGAAAAAATTTAAATCTGATATGTTCAGACGTTTTAAGGAATCACATTTTTAAAATATTTGATGTTTACATAGATTTGAGGAAATATTCAAACGATTTTCTCGCATTCAAACGTGCTCTCACCGGTCAGTTTTCTGAGTCAAATATTTGTCCTTACTCCTTAGTTATAATGTCCCACAGGAGCAGAAAACATAGATATTTTATTTATCCTCTTTGTAGCTCTAGTAAAATTGTGACCATTTTAAGATTTACATAAGTGATCTAGATACGGTGGCAATAACTGAATAACACACGAATTCTTTTGCTGTTTTCATATTTTCTGTGATATACGTACGCTAAATGGATTGTGGTAATTGACATAAAAATTTCAGTAGTGGAGAATGATGCATCGAGGTTTCTCAAACAATTTAAAAGCAAGTTCCACTTATCCCGGTCAATCGATGTCACACATTTTGCATTTAAAGGCGTCCACACATATCACGGTTTTGCATTGATATTGACAAAACTCAAAAAGGAATGGCTTTAAAATACATCTATTCTTGAAAATGCATATAATTATTTTTCAACATTATTAATTTATTACTACTACTAATAATAATGTCTGGATTTAGCGTTTTCAAAAGTATAAGCTTTTCAAAGCCTGTCCTCTGGATTTTATGATTTTGAGTTGTGCCACTATCAAAATAAAGTAGCGATATGGGTTATTCGCCGAACATTTTAAGACGAATAGTTAAACAGAGCATATCAAGATGGGTCAT
>JABUQX010007066.1:30000-35000 GCA_015478945.1 Trachelipus rathkii | reverse complement strand
TTCAGTTAAACTAGAGTGGTTGAATTTTGGTCACACTAGTGAGATTTTGGGCCAGACCTCGGTCAAATCAGCGTGGCTGAGCCTCAGTAAAACTAAGGATTTCTGTGGTTGACCCTGTGTCAGACGAGTTTATCTCAATCAAACTATTGTGGTAGAACCTTAAGTCAAAATTACAATATAGAGATCTGTGGTCAAATCAAAATGGAACCTGTGGGGTCGCTACTGCGCCAAGAGAAGTCAACCATAGTCACACCAGAGTGATTGAACCACAGCGAAACTAGTGAGGTTAGGAATCCCACCACAGTCAAACAATTGGGGGTCGAATTTGTTTCCAGAGGAGTCAATCTTAGTCAAAACCAGAGTTGCTAACCTTTGTAAAACTGAGATATGGGGTCAAACTTCAGTCAAACTAGTGCGGTTGGACTTCAGTCAAACTAGTAAGGTTTGGAATCAAACCTTTGTCAAACCAGTGGTAGTGTATTTCCAAAGGAGCTACCCTTAGCCAAACCATTGTAATTGAATTTTGTTCAAACTAGTTTGGTTGAGGTTAGTCCTCAGTTAAATCAGCAGTGGTTTTAAAATCAGTCAAACCAATTAGGGTCAAACCAAGAGATTAAAATTTTTGTTTATGCTCAAATCTATTAATTTCTCAAACCTTTGAAGTGATTAAAAAAATTCATTGTAGGAATATTTTTCTCCACAATTAAAACTAACTCCAACTATGCTAATAAAATCAAAGCAAAAAAAATACATAAATAAATGAATAAATATTTATTGCAAAAAATTGTCCAGAAACATACACCTTATATATAATCAAGCAAATGGTCGTAAGGATAACAGCTTAGGATTACTTTTCATCGACTTGACGACCATTACAATAGATATATATATATATATATATATATATATATATATATATACTATATATATCTATATATATATATATATATATATATATATATATATATATATATATATATATATATATATCTTCTTTATATATATATATACTCTATATATGCAACAGCCTATTTTACTATAATTTTTGATGTCAAAGTTTAAATATGATAATCAACCACCATATATATATATATATATATATATATATATATATATATATATATATATATATATATACCTATATATATATATATATATCTATACTATATATATATATATATATATATATATATATATATATAAACATTTGTTTTAAGTAGTTTATAATAAAAATCATTCTACTGGTAATTTGATCTCACTAGTATATACTTAGAATACTAGTAACTGGTACCCTAGGAACTAAATAACCTAAGTAGTAATGGTTAAAACTTTTTACTATTTTAAAATGCCTTTTACTAGTCTTAACTATATATATATATATATATATATATATATATATATATATATAACTATGTATATATCTCATATATATATATATATATATATATATATATATATATATATATATATATACTCTTTATATATATATATATATATATATATATTATTATTATTATTATTATTATTATTATTATTTACATTATTATTATTATTATTATTATTATTATTATTATTATTATTATTATTATTCTAATAAATCTATTTTTAATACCTTTAATCTCTTATTTGCCTATGTAATGGAAGCTAGTTTGGTCGGTTTGCTCTCTCCTACCAAACGAGTGGTTTCGAGATCATTTTCATTTCTCGTATATGAGGAGATTAGACTCAGTCTTTTCCTTACGCTCCAGTTAGACTCAGTCTTTCATATGCTCCGAGGGTCGACTCAGTCTTTCATATGCTCGGGTAGACTCAGTCTTTCATATGCTTCCGAGGGTCGATTCGAATCTTTCATTCGGTTGAGTACTGAAGATAATACGAGAATATTTTTGCTGAGAAAGGAACGGACACTGATTCACCAGGCTTTTCCCGTGATCGAAATATTTGTGATTATTTGTCCTGCTGACGTCCGGGTTATTTCCCTTTATTTTCCGGTTTGCAGCTAATGAAATGAAATCACCTCATTATTATTATTATTATTAATCATAGTAGTAGTAGAAAGATGAGAAGTTATAGTATGAGGCTCATAACTTATGCTGGTCCGAATAAAGGAGGAGCTTTCACACGACAGACCTATCAAACCGGTAGCGTATAAAGAATCTTGCAATTTTCTCTCAATTGCTGTAATAGTGAAGACGAACCTGTGCACAATGAAGAGTCAGTTTCGACTGTAAAGAATTAGATAACAGTAGCTTGTCGTCAGGCTGTGGAGCCAACAGTCAGAACTGGAGGCCAGGCCAAGACCGGAGCAGGGCCAGAAGGTTTTTAGGTGGTGTAAAAAAAAATAATTGTAGAGTCGGAAGGGTTTTGGATGTAGTCGTCCAGAGCAAAGAAAATATTTTTGATTTTCAAATGCAAACCAGAAAGAATAAATCTTTTTTATTTTCTGTAAAAATAAATGGTTCCAGAATAGGTAGATGAGCGGAGACTGAGTCAGAGCTGGTTATTTTTAAAATGATGGAGTAGGAGGCTGAGTTGATAGATATTTTAAATATAGCGGAGATGGAGGCAATGTGTAATTACCTACATCATGGCTTTAGCTATGATCAACTACTTAGTTCACCCATAAAAGATTTGCTAGTAGATGCTGGTGATGATTGGTATGAAGGAGAGAAAGATTGAACGCATCAGGAGTTACTTATAAGGAATTTGGTGGTGATGAAGTTTGAAAAGAAAGTTTTAAACCTCAGGAAGCTAATGAATTGATACTTTTACATATAATTTGTTTGAAAATTATATACTGACCAAAGGTTGTTTTTCTTACCCCCTTAGGTTTTGCTCTTTAAACCTGATACTAGAAAAGCTAAGTGGGAGCTAAGAACTATCGCGACTATGGTGGTTTTCAAAGAGTTAAGAATGATGAATTTTGACTTCCATTACACAGAAGGTTTACTCACCTTTAAGTTTTGAGAGGAAGCAGGTGAAGGGGATGTAGTGGCAGTGTTCTTATTAGACCAAATTTTTAAGTACCGATGAAGGTAAGAAGCGAAAAGAAGAAGAAGTAGGGAGGATACCTAAATAATTTGATAATGTCGTGAGAGTGCAGTGAGGATCAAAGATAGAATATATATATATATATATATATATATATATATATATATATATATATATATATATATATATATATATATATATATATATATATATATATATATATATATATACTCACTCATAAATAACCAGGAGATAGTATATGGCTTCTTCCAGCAAAAGGCTGCTGTACATAAACAATATATACCCGGAATCACATTTCGGGAAGGTTTATTAACTTAATCTATAGTAGATTTTACTTTCTCATGTGAATCTGCAAAACCTATCATGAGTGAAGTTGGTTTACACTTGGGAATATCTTTAGATTCCTGACCAAGTGAGGATTACCTTAAAAATAAAAATTTTCTACAAACCTCAGAGGCAGCAGATTATAATTACAACTAAGTCCAAGAAAAATATGGACTGGGGGTGAAGTAACCAAAACAGAGGGAGGAAAAAAAGAATAATCTGGATTAGAGATGAAGAGAATTTGAATTTAGAAACGACAGAGATCTTTGGGAGAATGGATGGAGGCGATATTTAAAAGATCAGTGACTTGGCAAATGAGGAAAGCTATGTTTGGAGAGACAGATGAGTGGTGACAGTGAAAGATCAAAAGTGAGAGAAGGCTTCATAAAATGGAAGACAAAATAGATAGAGCACAGTTAAAAATGTGCTGGCAGAACAGTGGAGGAGGTAATAAAAGAAAATTAATGGTTGTGAGGAGTGATGGGCAGAAGATAGGAGGGAATTTTCAGAGGTAATAAACCCATATTTTATTAGCCAGTATGTGAAAACATAAAGAAGATAAAACCAAAGTCAATAATATGAAGAACAAGGAGAAGTGAGTTCTCTTTGATATAGAGAAATTAACAAAGATGAACAAAGAAATATTTTTTTTTTTTTTGAAAATTTGGAAAGGAGAAAAAAAATCAGTGAGAAGAGAGAGAGAATTTTTATATATAATACTATTGAAGGTGAAAGAAGAATCGTGCACCGCTTGATGATTTACGTGATCTTCGTCCCCATCATGGGTTACCTTGATAAGAAACAGAGGGTAATAATGAGAAACAACAGTTTGAAAGTTTTATTACATGTGTTGGAGAAAGGAAAGATTTTGAGAACGATTGGGAGGAGCCTGGTATGAAATGTAAAATGGCGAAATAAATTTGGTGATTTTCTATTGTAAAGTTTATATCAGATAAACTATATATATTAAAGCCGTATGAATGAATGATAGAGTACATTAGAGTGATTGAGCTCTTGGTGAGAAACAACATGGCAGACGACTCCCTAAAATCTTACTAACTTAGATACGGATTTGTTGAGAGGACCTTGGAGGTGAAGGGACTTGATTCTCTTCTGGGGAGTTTACAGAAATGTATGGAAAGAGAATACAAGATAATAGGAAGGGCTCAGAGTGATCAAACCTATCTTAGGAGCCCAACAGCATGCAAAGGTCCGTACTGCAAAGGGAACTATGGATATTTTGAAGTCAAAAAAATAAAGATAAAGCAGTAATGATTTGTCCCTGGGATTGTTTTATTGAATATAGTGACAAAACTATACGAAAGTGTAAAAGATATAAAAAGTTCGTTGAACTCACGGCCCATAAGAACCGTTTATTTTGTTCCTCAATATAGATAGGGTAATGTCGTTCACTATTCTGAACGCACTGACAAATATATTTAAAAAAAGACAAGATTAATTCTCTTTTATTTCATTTTTTTCGAACGAACTAATTTAAAAAAGTGATACAACGCATATAGACGCCAGATTCGCTGATTTATGGCAATATTGGATATTTTGCAAAAACGCGATCTGGCATCTCCCATTATATTGCCACTCTTTTCTTCAAAATTACCTTTCGAAAATAATAAAGAAACAATAAGAGATTAATCTAATAATCTTTT
>JABUQX010007066.1:15000-20000 GCA_015478945.1 Trachelipus rathkii | reverse complement strand
GAAGGAGACATGACTTCTCATTAATTTACGCTTTGCAGGCATTATAGAAATTTAATGATGAGGATTACTTCTCATTGCGTGCATTTGTAGACATTATAAATATAAGGAGGCATTAATTCTCAAACGCCCGTTTTCAAACATTGTAAATGTTAAAAGGAAATACTTACTTTTGATAACTTACGTTTGCAAAGGCATTATAGCTGTTATAAATAATAGGCATTACTACTCTATTAACACTTTACTTTTGCAAGCATTATAAATGTTAGGATTGCATTTCATTTTATTAGCTTACTTTTACAATCATTAGAAATATTATAAAGGCATTACTTCTCATTAATCTACGTTTGCAAGCATTATAAATGTTAAAAATAGGTATTACTTCTCGACTAACTTATGATTGCAGACGTATATATGTTATAAAGAACGTATACTCATTAACTTGTGCAATCATTGCAAATGTTGTTAAAAGGCGTGATTCTAATTAACTTATGTTTTCAGATATTATAAATTTAAGAAAGGCGCCTTTCTCGACTGCCCGTTTGCAGGTATAAGAAATTGATCACAAACAATGTCAACTGGGAGAATCTTCAAAAACCCCTGGAATGATTGACGTCAGTCTAGATTAAAAAAGCAAATCTCATATAAATGTTCTTAAAAGTGAACAAATAAGCTTAAGGGAGAGAAATAACTCCTATTCCATAAAAAGATATTTTTAATTAAAGAGTATTCTTGTAATATGTTTCAACAATACATTGGAAAAACATTTTTTTAAAAATCATCATAAGTATTTTTATCTTTGTTAATTTTTTGTTATTGCTATAATTTCTCAAAGATATTAAATAGTAGAATGCTATATCTTCATATCGAGATACCTCGATACGCGACATAAAAATAAACGGATCGAAGTATTCCAGACTAGAGATGGAGAGAGAAATGGGCAAGGTTGTTTGCTGCTCGGTACCCCTCACAAAGATTATTAAAAGTGATTCCATTCCATATTGTTTCTTCCATTTTCGAACGCACACACTTTGAAAAAAAATGACGAATTAAAATTAAAAGATGCCAGATTAGCAAGATTATGCTGCGAAACTTCAAAAATATAATTCTATAGTTTTGCACATGATAACTCTTAATGTAAATTAGAAGTTTTCCAAATTGCCATCTCTATTCAGACCATGTAAAAAGGAGAAAGAGTTAGACCATCAGCCGGAACATGAACCAGTAAACCAAAATTGTTTTTTACTACTATTTTATTTCAAAACTGAATCAAGCAAAAAATTATAATAGACTATCAGAGCAGTCATCATATTATAATACTGTAAAGCAGTCTTTCACTGTTAAATATATACTGTAAGAGCAGTCTATCACTATTGTAATAGACTGTAGAACAGTTTATCCCTATCCTAATAGACTGAGCAGTCTGTCACTATTTAATAGATTGTAAAGCAGTCTGTCACTGTACAGTCTATCATCATTATAATAGACTTCTGTAGAGCTGTCTATCACTACTGTAATAGACTATATAGCAGTCTATCATTAGCTAATAGACTGTGGAGCATGTCTATTATGTAATGATTGACTATTGTGATGAGACTTTGAACAGTCTATCACTATTATAATTATTATTATGGACGATTCCAAATTTCCAGCCGATGCCGATTCCGATACCGATACCGATACCAGTCAAAAGTGCCGATTCCGATTTCGATTCGATTCCAATTCTCCATATATATATATATATATATATATATATATATATAAATCTATACTATATATATATGTATATATATATATATAAATATATATATATATATATATATATATATATATATATATATATATATATATATATATATATATATATATATATGCCTAATTTTATAAATCAACTAATTTTAGATATTTAAAATCTTATAAATTAATTTGTAGAATTCTCTTATATTTTATCTTTGCTAAAGAAATAATTAGTTAATTACCACTTTTATTTATTTAACCGCTGAAAAATAATAACAATATTTAAAATCTTACAATAAATGAACAATTTTGTCATTTTTGTTTAAAAAAATCCTTCTTTAATTTACTAAAAAGTAAGATCTTGAAGCAAAATTATCATTATTATTTGTAGCCAAAGCATGGCTCTTAAATTGATAGTGCAAAAACATTAGCATTATTCCCGTTTCTGAGTGCATCCAATTTTTTTAGGAGAATAAATTGATCCTCCAATTCTGAAGAGTCTTTCTTTCCACGGAAAAGGGAGGCGAGCTTAAATATTTTCTAGCACACCCAAATGCTGAAAGGCACCTTTATTCGATGACCACCATTGTGAGGGACTTTCTGAATTTTTAATAGTTTCATATTTTTATATTGGCTGGTTTCTACTTTTATAACATCTTAAATTTTTTCAAATATATATGTCTTTCTCCTTAGAATGAGTTTCTTTGCTGTTTTTAAAGTTTTCTTTTTAAATTCCGAAAAACAGCTTTCAAAACTGAAATTAAAATTAGCTTCAGTCTCACTTTTTCCCTATTCTATTGATAAATGAGAAGAATCTGAAGATTGGTTTTAAGTAGTGGAAGCTGTTTTCCGTTCCTTTATACAACATATATCTTCGCACATCAATTGCTTAAGAATATCTTTCACTTTTTTTATTGTTATATTCATCCTCAAGGAATGTAATTTTAAATCAAGATAGGGAGCAAGCACAAGATTCTTATCAGCAAAGTAAATGCTAAATCTATTTTTTACTGAATTTTCCATGCTGATACTGTAGACCTAAGTCCCTCAAATAGTCCTTTTTCTGACTCTTTTCAAAAAAACTGCAAATCACTTTCATATTGGGATTATTGCCATTCATTGATTCTTGTGGCTCCAATTAATTTGTACAATCAGCAAAAATTTTTAAGTATTTTTAACATATTTCAAGAACTTTCCATTGTTTCTAAGCATGCAGGTTTTGAATGATCAGCTGCAATATGAAATGAGAGCCGTCTTTGCTCAATTTTTTTGAAAGCATATGATACTGGCTATTAAATCTGGTTTGTATATCCTGAATAAATCTGTGCTGTGGTAAATTAAATCTAGTTTGATATTCTTCATGCTTGGCAATAGCTTGAGGCGAGTGATTAAAATGACCTACGATTTGTTTGCATATGGATATATTTTTTCACGTCTCTTTGTTCAAATATGGCATCATTGAGAAATAGTGTCAAAGAGTGTAAAAAGCAAGGTAATTCCTGGAATCCTGCTTGTGTAACTCTTGCAGCCATATTAGGTGCGTTATCCCTTACTATAACATGAATTTTATTAGCAGGAATATTGAATTCTTTCATAACATTTTGAAGACAATCACTTATATTAGATGCTGTGTGAGATACGTGAAAAGGTGAAACTCGAAGGATAGCATTTATATTCAATAGCTTCAATTATTACAAGCCTACAAGGCAAAAATATTTCACTGCTCACTTACGAGCTTACGAGTTCACGGGTATATAATTATTATAAAAACATATTACATAACATGACTAACGAAACATTGCCAAATGTCTGCCTCACCATGACTGTCTGAAAATCTTAACATGATATCTTAGGCTCTACGTAAAGATGCGCCGCTCAATCCAGTTTTCTTTAATTAAATAAAATTAAGGAAGAACTGAAATTAAAAATCAATACGGCAGACTTCGAAATATTGATCTTTGAAATATCATAAGAGATCGAATAAAAAGTATTTCAGATTGTATACTGAGAATCGGTCAAAAGAATCGGTACTCCGTTGTTCCGATTCGGTCCGATTCCGATTCTGAAAACAGCCGTTCACTCCGATTCCGATTAATCACGATCCCATCACTAATTATAATAAGGTGGTCTACTATGGTAGTGACAATAGTGACGAATTAAGGTCACTAAATTCCCAAAACATTAGTACCTGAATCTCCTTCTTTCAGTACAGCCTTTAAATAAGGTAAAGAACATGGGCGATCTTCTGTGATGACAGTCTTTCCTGCCAAGGACTTGGTCGAGCTCCCCCTGTGGTCGAACCCGAACTTCCCTCTTCCTGGCCAAGACGGTGAAAGTAAACACAAAAGTATGATGACTGAAATAATAATAAAAATTATTGTGTGTGTGTGTGTGTGTTATTATTATTATTATTATTATTATTATTATTATTATTATTATTATTATTATTATTATTATTATTATTATTATTATTATTATTGAATTTTTTTCGTTATATGCTCGATATATTTGTTAAAAATCAAATTTAAAAATATGTTTAAGGACCTAAGAATCTTTTCAGATTTGGAAATATGTTTTTTTTTGCTCTCCTGATATTTAAAAAATATCAATTTTAATTTTAAAATAACATAGTTTTTAATTTTGGGCTATCTAATCTAACTAACTTAACTTGACCTAACCTAGCATAATCTAACCCAAGCAATTTAGTCTACCTTAATAACCTAACCTAACCAACCTAACTTATCTTAGCAACGTCTAAAATAAAAAAAAATGCCAAAATTACTCAAAATGCCCAACTTTTATAATTGAAAATCATCACAAATCATATACTTTTTGAAACATAGAAAGGAGGCATAAACTATATTATATATATATATATATTTATATATATATATATATATATATATATATATATATATATATATATATATATATATATATATTCTCTAACTCTTTCTTATATATATATACTCTGCATAATATATATATACTCTCTTATATATATATATATATATATATATATATAGTAAATCTAAATGATGAATTTTTTGATAGAGATACTCAAAATTCATTTTGGAACCTAAGATGTCAAACGGTTGAGCATACAGAAAAATGCTCTGTTGAATTAAAGTTTGTAATTTCGCCAATTAAATTTCCTCTAATAAATTAATAAAAATGAAAGAATTTTTAAAAAAAGTAGAACGAATTTTCAAGTTTGATATACATTTCGAAACAGAGAACCGATTTTATAAGCCAAGTTTCTGAAA
>JABUQX010007066.1:0-5000 GCA_015478945.1 Trachelipus rathkii | reverse complement strand
AGGGATTTCTAATGCTTGCATCATTTGTACAAAGTGCTCCTTAAACACTCATGCATTTTATTGATTTGTATATATATATATATATATATATATATATATATATATATATATATATATATATATATATATATATATATATATATATATAAATATTTTTATATAATATATAATAATATTATTAAGATGCTATACTCTTCTTCTTCTTTCTTTCTTTCCAATAATATATATAGCCAATGACATATATATATAACAACAACATATATAACTTTAACAATAATAATAATATATATATATATAACTGTATATATATATATATATATATATATATATATATATATATATATATATATATATATATACATAACTATATATATAACTATAATATATATATATATATATATATATATATATATGTGTATATATTAATAAAAAGAAGTGGACGAGGGTAGGTCAAAAAGGGTCTTGAATCTAGTATAGCGAATTAACGATACTACCAATTTTAACTAAACGTTAAAAAGAGTATAGAAAAATTACACAAACTGACCTTCCTTTTGATATATTATAGCTTGTTCCCTTTAGTACGTAGGAAATGAAGCCATATGATGTAGGGCTGTACTCTAAAACTCTCTGCATCGCAAGAAAGAGTGGTGTTGCTTTGGAGAAGAGAGTAAACATTTCTAGGGGGGGCAGCTGCCCCCCCCATAACGACGCACATATATATATATATATATATATATATATATATATATATATATATATATATATGTGCATATATATATATATATATATATATATATATATAAGCTAACACGTCAGTACGTATCGTGATATAAACTTCTCAATATATATATATATATTTATATATATATATATATGCTGCTGCTGCTGCTGCTGCTGCTGCTCTTATATATATATATATATATATATGACCTGTTGTGCATAGGGATGGGTTATTTTAGTATTTTCTTAAAAGGTAATTGTACTAAATCTTTAGGTAATGACGGCAAAAGCAATATATACCTGAGTCAATTAACGTATGCTTTTACAAACATATATATATATATATATATATATATATATATATATATATATATATATATATATATATATATATATATATATATATTTTTTTATATATACTGCTGCTCTTATATATGCTCTTATATGAAAAAAAACAATTTCTTCCGATGAACAGAACTCTAAAGGTTGAGATGGGACAGCGCCGGACCCCGGTGGGCCAGAGTTTCCACCATGGTCTGGAAGTGCTTAGTCGGGCTAGGGAATCGAAGAGCTTTATTGAATGTTGGATCAGGCTTGACGCTTCTAACTTTGGACTGAGCTCTAAGGCCCCAAGTTCGACACCCAAAGAGACTCTCCAAATTGCTGAAAGAAATTTTTTGTTTCTTACCAATACGTAATTTAAAAGAAAAAAGAACCATCCAACGAAATTGAAATTTTAGAGTTGTCCAAAAACTACATCAATGCGTAGTTATGCAAGGAACCATCCCATGTCACCAGTGTAGTACAAAGTCAAAAAACTCCTTAACTAAGTAGTTATGCAAAAAAAAACGTCATCAGAGGGTAATAAAAAGTGAAGAGTACATTTTGCAAAAGAGAACCAACCAATATGTGTGGCTTGGTTCCTTTTTGAATAACTACGTCCAAATGATCTTTAAACAAAAAAAAAATTAAATACAAATATTATGTAGTAATAATACTACAACAGCTACTTCTACTTCTACAATTACTGGTGAAGTTGTTGTTGTTGTTGTTGTTGTTCTGCCGATGCTGCTATTTTAATTTACTACATTCTTCTATAATTGTTATTACGGTTGAAACAACAACAAAAATAATAGCAACATTGCACACGCATTCCTACTACTACTACTACTACTACTACTACTACTACTACTACTACTACTACTACTACTACTACTACTACTACTACTACCACTACTACTACTACTACTACTACTACTACTACTACTACTAATAATAATAATAATAATAATAATAATAATAATAATAATAATAATAATAATAATAATAATAATAATAAATTAATAAATAAATAAATAAATAAATAAATAAATAAATAAATAATAATAATAATAATAATAATAATAATAATAATAATAATAATAATAATAATAATAATAATAATAATGATAGGAGATAGAGTTCCAGAAGATTAACAATCTTCTCCTCATTACCTTCAAGTGCAAAACGATGAAGAAAAGGCCGAACGTCCAACGCTCTGCCAACGCCTCCACTCCCCAACGCTTTGCCAATGCCTCCACTCCCCAACGCTCTGTCAACGCTTGAATTTGCTTCCGATTTTAAAACCTGGACGAATTCGTCCATCAGGTTTGATAACACTTCCGAGTACGGCGTCAGTAGTTTAGGGTTTAATAATGGGGCCGAGGTTTTAACTCTAATACTGCGCCATGCCTCACCTACTCTGAATAATAATAATAATAATAATAATAATAATAATAATAATAATAATAATAATAATAATAATCAATATTATTATTATTATTATTATTATTATTATTATTATTATTATTATTATTATCATAATATTAATATTATTATTATTATTATTATTATTATTATTATTATTACATAGAAGAGTATAGTTACAAGTAGCGTCGAAAGTATTACCAAAAAAAAGACCCAAAAACCATGTCAAAAGTTTCTCAAGACCTATTCTAAAGAGTCACAGAAGCTGTTCAGAGACTGTGTAAGGCCAGAAACAAACTGAAAAACACCTCAGAAGTTATTCCGATAACTCTTGTCTAGAGAGATTCAGAAACTGTCAAAAGAATCAAAAACTATCTAAAGAGACTTAGAAGCTGTCTAAAGTGTTTTAAAATCCCAGCCAAGAGCTCCTCAAATCCGTATCTTAAAATTGTGAAATACCCTGTCGCAAATATTTCAGAACTTTTCCCCAAAGTCTCAGAAACTGTTAAATTTTTAGAATTTGTCTAAAGGGTTTCAGAAACAGGTGAAAAACTTCTTAAAATTCCTGCCTAAAATTTGTCAAATTTTCTGTTGGAAATATTGTCCAGATTGTTTCAGTAACTGTCTAAAGAATTTCAGAATCCGTCTAAAAAGGTGGAGAAACTGTCTAGAATGTTTCAGAAACCCAGTCATAACTTCTAAAAACCTTCCCCGAAAAGTGTCAAATGTCCATCAGTCAATGTCAATGTCAAATGTATTTCAGAACTCTTATCCAAATTGTCTCAGAAATTGTCTAAAGAGGACCAGAAACTTCAAAATGAGCTTCAAAAATAATATTAATAATAATTAATGTATCTATTTTCCTAACTAAGTAATAAAACTAAAAATAATTTCTTTTAATTATTTTTAGAGAAATAACATTGGAAAATTTATTTACACTATTTTTATAGAACTAAAACAAAAATTTCAAATTCTTTTTGGTCTTATTAAAAAAGTGCGAGAATTTTAATCTATTTGAAAGGTACTCGAAGTTACTCACAAGTCAAACAAGCAAAAGAGGTTCCAAATTATGGTGACATAAAAAAAAGTACGAGAATGTTAACATAAATGAAGAGATTCAGTAGCAAATAAGCAAAAAAGTTTCAGTCTTTTGTTTTATTATAAAAGTACGAGAATTTAACCTTATCTAAATGGTGCCACGATTCAACAAGCAAAAGGTTAAAAATTCTGGTAATTAATAAAAAATTGTAAATTAATACTATGGGTCAGCTTGAAAAGAGGTTGGGATGCCCATTGCATACGAGAAGAGTACAAATTTTAACCTAACCGACTAACTGAGTGCTCAACAGTCAGTCATAAACAAAAATGTCAAATTTTTGTACTAAAAAATAGGTACGAGAAAAAGTTGAGTACCTTATAAAGAAGCACGTTGATTTAAACGTAGAACATCTGAAGTTGCGTCTCTAAACTCCAAAATGCTGCTTCTGGCAAGGCGCACTTGAATTTGGAGGAAAGTAGTTAGAAATCTAGCGAAACACGATCGTTCAGAGCTCCATACACTGCCTACTACATAATTCTACTTAACTGAAAGGTGTACTTACGAGTCAGAAGACCCAATTGACTTATAGGGTCAGGTCGGTTTCTGTGAAGTAAATAAATTTGGCATCGTTGACGACCCTCATTGGTACATGCCTGAGACCTCATCACTAACTCTACATGATTTGGGTCGTGCAAGCTCTCACTATGGAGACGCCATATTTTCTTATATTGGCCCATATTTAGAGAAAGAAAATATACATATATTTATATATATATATATATATATATATATATATATATATATATATATATATATATATATATATATATATATATATATATATATATATATATATATATATATATATATATATATATATATATATATATATATATATATACTATATATATTCTACCTTCTCACCCCTGACCACCCCATCATGGGAGAGGCCACACCGCGTTCAGGTACCCCGCCGACGCCACCGGTCTCCTCCAGAGATCCTCCAGGGATGAAATGTTCCAGATTGTTCTGGGTTGAGAGTTAGATAGACAGGAGAGAAAAAAGTGAGATGCGTTCTCTCAATCATCTCCAGAAGGATGTTAGTTTTGACGACGGGATGTTGTGGTGGTTTGGTTGAGGTTGAATCTATGTTTGTAATATTGTAAGTTAGGGTGGTGGCCACATCTTAACTTGGCCAAGGATGACTGGCTGGTTCTTGGTAGTGAGTTGAATTCTGGTGCTATTTCTGGTGGGTGTTTGTTTAAAATGTTGTTTGGTGGTCTGCGTCTTAAGTAGTTTTCTGTTAGTGTCGTGTGGATTTGTTTGGTGTATGTTGTGTTGTTTGGTGGAGGTGGAATGTTGTTCAGAATTTGTTTGTAATATAGAGCTGGTGAAGAAGGAGGTTGTTTGAGTCTGTGGTGGATGGGGTTAGAGAGGGCAATGTGGCTCATGGGTGTTTATTGTTTAGGCTAGGTGAAAAATTGTGTGCCTATCT
>JABUQX010007065.1:27500-29514 GCA_015478945.1 Trachelipus rathkii | reverse complement strand
GCGAGTTACAGATGCAGAGCTTAAGAGTGATTTTACTATCTGCTTTCATAATACAATGGGCACATTTAAACTTTTTTTTTTTATGCAAATTCAGATGACTTTTTCAACTCTTCATTACTTTTAAAAAATTTTAAATTACAATATTTGCAACAGAGGATTGTCAAAATTCTATTTGTTTAATTCTGTTTTTCACATCTTACGACTTTGAGGTAATCTTTTGTGGAAAGTCCTATTCCACTTTTGGCAGCCTTTTTCTTGTTTTCACAGCATCGTTAATGAGGGTCTGCTCCAAAACAAAAATAAAAATAAAATTATGATTAATGTAAAAGAAAATTCTAATAATTTCACACAAACCACATATATATATATTATATATAACATAATATAATAGTATATATATATCATAATATATATATATATATATAATATATATATATATATATATTTATATAATATATATATATATATTATATATATATATATATATAATATATAATACTATATATATGATGTGGGCACCCCGCTCATTTAAGGGTAGTCCGCTAGCGCACCTCCGCACCTCAAGAAAACCTCGACAAAACGTAGTCCGCTAGCGCCCCTCCGCACCTCGAGAACTATCAAACCTCCGCTATCGCAAGTCCGCACGTCCGCCCACTCTTCCACTTAACAATGTGCGACTTCACAAAAGGTTTTAGTATTAAATACTAAATAAGTATATATCCTTTACAAAAAATTATTCTATTTATAAATCTTCCGATTCAACTAACTCATGACAAGAAAAATTAGACAATGACCCCACACCAATATCAGATGATCATCAATATCTCTACAAAATCTCACCTCACAACAACACTACTCATTATCCTCTTCCTCCTACTACATACCTCTATCTCCTATTCAAAGAACAAAGATTCATAAAACAACCTCACACCACCACGGCGATCAACATTGCATTTCCAAACAAACATCCAAAAGCCAACGAGACACCGTCTGGCAGCACCTGACATCCTATCAGAAATCTCACCGCATAACTCAAAAATGCACATAGAGCAACCCAGAGAGCACCCATACTGCAAAAAAATCTTTTTGCCTCCATCTTCAACAATTTTTTTCTGTCTTCCATTTGAGGAAATAAAAGAATATTATACCATTTTCCCAAATGAACTTTAATTAATCTCCAAAATGCTATACGTAAATCGGTACACACGTAAAGAACATAAAAGATGCAGGCCAACACATGACAAACAAATTATATTTCAGTTTCGCGAAACAAATGTATAACGTAATTTTAATTAAATACAAAATTATTTTATAAACCTTCCCTATTAACACTCTACCACCCCATAACGCCTGTATTGCAAATTCACTTAAAACCTAAACACCAAATTATTCTTCTCCCTCAATTTCTCAATCATTCAGTCATTTGTTTCAAGGTAAAGATTTGATCCACACACATCCTGTACCACTCCTAAACGCACCTTTGTTCTTCACCAAATCAGTCCTTCAGTCACCCGATGCACTCTTTCGACCAAAAAAATACCAGCATATACCTTCCCTACACGCACTCAATAAACTTATTTACCCTATAAATTTCTACAGTTTCCCCATTTCTCCTTACCCTTAATATAAGGGTTACTATTACCGCTCTCCTCCAAACCCTTGGAACTAACCCTCATAAACGCTTTATTACACACTTCCAAATCCACAATCACCATCTCGCCTCCGTTCTTGATCATTTCAACCAAGTAATTTCATCTATACCTGCAGATTTATCATTCTTCCAACTCTTTTCACTCTACCATTACTCCTCCTTCCCTTACTAATAAACCTCATCCCAAAAATAATCCTTATGCCTCTTTTTACCATCAAACCCACACCAACATTCCACATCACCTCTCTTCATTACTGTTAATATTTGTGCAGGATTTCGAAGTGTGTTTCCTTTCCATACTCACCTCTCACAACCCATTTCAATCATCGTTACAAAAGCACTATCCCCTATTCTCATTATTTA
>JABUQX010007065.1:0-22500 GCA_015478945.1 Trachelipus rathkii | reverse complement strand
TGTTATCTGCTAAAGCAAAGTTTGTTTCATTGTTGGGAAAGATCTGAAATTAAATAAAAAGATGTAAGTAAGCCTAAAGGAATGTGATACAATCAAATATCAAACCAAGTTGTGCTAAATATCAATGAAAAGATGCAATCTCATTTGAAGACCAATCAACACTGTCAAAAAAAAACAAAAAAAAAAAAAACTTTCCAGTCAATAGGAAGTAGATTGAGATGATTTTGGAGCATGAGTCTGGATTGGACTAATACTTAAAAACAATCATTTTATTGAGATGAATACAAATGAATGTATGGATGATTATTGTCGCTGCCAACAGCGCCAGGTAATTTAATACCTTTATATACAAATGAATGGACAAACGTTTGTTTCACTGGTAACTGTGTCTAGCGAGGCTGATCATATGTCTTTCTTCGTAAGATAAATCCATATAAAAGGAATATTGTAAATAAAATTCAAATTAATAATATTATAATTAGTGATGTATATTATTATTATTATTATTATTATTATTATTGAACTGCACAATTTCAGGTGAAGGAGTTCATGTATTGAAGAGGAGTTCAAAGGAAAGAAATCACATAAGATAAGTAGTGGGAAGGTTCAAACAATAGAGATTGTTTGGATTAGTAGAGAAGTGTAAAGGTATCTTTGTAAATATTAATTAATTTAAGGTATGTATATTTCTCTTTTTAGGGATTTGTATTAGAGTGCCCATGGCCTAAGATCAATTTATGACATTATTTCATTTAAGTAAAATAAGTATTATGAAAGCTAATTATAAAGCTTATCAATGACAATAAAAATCGTAACACCAAGTAAAGAACAACTTCCCAGTAAGTGAATGTGCCTGTGTGGATAATAGTCCATTTCAACTATAAATGTTGTGTTATTTATGGCCATATTTAAGAATGATTGCTTCATAAAATACTATTCCTTTTTTGACGACTTCTCCACCAAACAAGGTAATACTATTAAACTCTATTTCTCAAATTTAGGGTAATTAGGTTAAACTATCATCTTAGATATTTAGATAATAATTCAATTATTATTATTATTATTATTATTATTATTATTATTATTATTATTATTATTATTATTATTATTATTATTATTTATTACTAGAATAAAACTAATATAAAACTTTCTCTGCATATTTTTGCGCTGCTTCTCTACCATCCAATTGAAACCACAGAATCTTTGAAGGGTGACTGTTTTTGACTCTGCCATGAAACATCTTTTGGCATAAAAATAGTTAGAAAAAAAGGGTGTGAAAAAGGCAGAGGCCACTTGAAATACATAGATATATTAAATATTTTTTAAGAAACTTTTTTAAGAAAACCCAAGAAATATCTCAAATTTTTTTTTAAGGGTTACCACTGCTCATGGGCAGTGCCCTTTTCAAGGAGGGGGCAGAACAATCAAATGAATAATAAAACAAATTGAAAGGTTCTCCGGAACCTAACATAAATCTCTCAGATGAGTACAGATGGAGGCCTTAAAGAGGGGGATATTAAAAGCAGCAGAAAAAAAACATATAATGGAAGGGAATTTCACAACAGAGAGGTAGCTGGAAAGGAGGTACCACAACGACGAGTATGGAATTTTCAATGCTTGCACAATATTTATGCACAAACAAAGCATCTCTTGTGCTATGAGGGTGTTGCAGTGATGGTGGTAAGCGAGTGAATAACTCCCTCAAGCACCTGCTATTGTAGTTCTATAGTAAAGAGATGGTGCGCCAATGTCACACTGCAGGCATAGAGGGTCAAGGGAGTTAGAAAGGAGGGGGACAGCTTATTAGTCCTATAGTCTTAGACTTAACCCCATCCAAATGAAGGGTGGAACTGGAGAACAGTACTCCATACAAAGGCGAATAAGGCCCTTAAATAACTGAAGTAAGGCTCTTAAATAACTGAAGTAACTGTTCTGAAGACATAAAATCCTGCAACCTGAACAGAACACCCAGTTTCTTTGAGGCCGCCTTGGCAACCGTTGTGATGTGAGGTTTCCAAGATAATTTGTCATTAATGTTTATATTCTTCACAGGTGAGAAGTTAGAGCCATCGAAGGAGGTAGGAAAGTTGGGAGGTGTTTTAGAAAAAAACATGTGAAGGAGCCGAGTCTTTAAAAAGTTAAATTTCACAAGGTTTGTGCCACCCCAATGGGAAATTCCATTCAGATTGGCAAAAATAGAATCAGAAATATGAAGTTGAGAGGCAACTCTAGATGCAAAAGAGGGAGTAGGTTTAAAATGAGTGGAAGAATGGAGAGTGGAGTCATCAGCATAAGAAAAAACAGAGTTAGGAGTGTAGCTGAGAAGATCGTTAATGAAAAGCAAGAATAAAGTTGGAAATAGAACTAAACCCTGAGGAACACCAGAATTAATAGGAAAGGAAGAAAAGTTTGCTCCATCAACAAGCGCAGATATGGAATGATTTGAGAGAAAACTAGACAAGAGTAAGCAAAGAGAAGGAAGAAACCCAAGGAAGGGAGCTTAGAGAGCAGTGGTGCATGTCATACTCAATCAAAGGCTTTGGATATGTCAAACACTACCACACAAGACTCTACAAAGTCCTTAAGGGTAGATGACCACAAATCAGTAAGATAGGAAAGTATGTCTCCAGCTGACCTTGAGCATCGAAAGCCATACTGTGATTAGAAAGAAGGGAATGAGATTCCAGATGATGCCGGAAATGAGAGTTGAGTGTTTCAAAGATTTTCGACAGAATAAAGGTATAGGACGATAGTTGGAAGAATCAGAGCAGCTACCCATTTTTGGGCTCAGTGAACATCTGCGTGCTTCCAGCAATGAGGTAAAGTAATAGTTTCAAGGCATAGGGAATAGGGTTGAACGAGGACAGGAGAAAGCTCAGTAGCACTCTCTCTCTCTTAATACATGAGGAGGGATGCACCGGGACACTAGTCTTCCTGACTTCATCTATTAAGCAAATAAGATTTCACTTGTAAAATTATTGAAACTTTCTCTTTTAAATATAAGTGTGACTCAAATATATTATCATAGGCCTTATTCAGTTAGAAACACTTAGGTTTAGTTATACTGAAGAGAAGAATTTTACTTTTATTAAATAATCTGCTAATTTTTAAAATTCTAACCCAAACATTTTATATTCCTCATATTTTTCAGCTATCAAAACTCTCCTTTTCCCTTCCTCAAATATTCATATTTCAATTCAATTTTTAAATAAATTTTCTACATATAATGTCCAGAAATTTACTGTCTAATTTAATTTCTTGCCAACACAACCCTTCAAGGGATTTTTATTTTTAACACATTTTCAACTACTCACAGGCAAAGCCCTATTGGAGGAGGGGTTACTTGGCTCATAATACTAATAACACCAAGATTTTCAGTTTAATATGATCTGTATTTTTTGGTATCATAATGAAAACTAACTTACACATTTGCTCCCAATGTTACTTTCCCAGATTCACAGATCTAATATTCTCAAAAAGACCAGCATTTATCTTCCACTTCTCACCAACCACTTTTCTGGTTTTAATATTCATTACAGAAGTTTTGAAATCTTATATACTGTATAATGGATGTTTAAAGGTTGGTTAATCATTTCTAAATAATTATGCAACATATTCTTTCCATCTCGCCATAACCTCTTTCTATTACCACTGTTCCATCCTTTGTGTCTTTATTAACTTTCCATGTTAATACATTCTTCCATTAGATCAAAAATCTTTTATACATTCTTTAGTTATCTCTTCTTGAAAATTTGAAATACCTAAGAAACAATTCATCATCTCTCTTTATCTTCCTTTCTCTGGTATCATTCTGTTTAAGCTTTCACAATTTTAAATACCTCTCCTTAAACTTCCTATACTTTCTCCTATATTCCTATATTCTCCTTATACTTTACCTATCATGTTGAAAATATATTTGGTCATTCAAGGCAACCAACCTTTTATTTAATTCTTTGGAATAACTAGTTAATTTCTTTATTTACAGCTTCTTTTAGTAACTACACTACTTTTGATAAATTGTTTTATGATACTCCATCGAAGAAAGCTATCAAAAGAAACCATCAAAAGATCAGCTTTTTAAACCATCTGGTCAGGATGCAACGCTTTTGGGATGCATTGTGATAAAAGTTGCAGAGGCAGGTCTCCCTTCCTTGGGTCATTTTGCAAGTCTTCTCTACCATCTCCAAAATGGCTACTAAATATATAAACTTTTTTTTTTTTTTTTTTTTTTTTTTTACCATAAACCTTTTGCAAAGCCTCAATGATTTGCGAAGTTGTCCACTTAATCTTCTAAAAGAATTTTATGATGGCCCTCATCTCAAAACTAATGTTTTTCATGGGTAAAAAAAATGATACTATTTTAAAGGAACAACCTGGGAAATCACAACCTTAAGCAATCTGTGGACGAGGCTAGAGGCAGAGGCAGGGTACCTTAGTGAGGGGGCGGGGGGGCGGGGGGCTGTGGCCATCTGATGAGGGTGGTCAGGGGTCAGAAAGTAATGTATATATATATATTATATATAATATATAATATATATATATATATATTAATATATATATATTATTATATATATATATATATATATATATATTATATAATATATATATAATATTATATTTATGTATATATTATATATATATATATATATATATGGTAAATATCTAGTATTTGATCTAAATATTTTCTAAGTTCAAAAAAATTTCTGTTCAGAAAAGTTAAGTTTTTTAAGAAAATTTTTTAGTGGCAAGATTCTGAAATAATGCCAGAAGCTTGCCACTAAACAATTTTCTTAAAAAACTTATCTTAATTTAACTTTCTGAACTTCAAAATTTTTTTGAACTTAAAATTTTTCAGAAATTTTAGATCAATATATATATATATATATATATATATAATATATATATATATATATATATATTATATATATATATATATATATATATATATATATATATATATATATATATATATATATATATATATATATATATATAACGAACCTGAGAACTTTGTGATAGGAGTAATTTTCTGAATCTAATTCTTCCTCCTTAATTTCAATTTCAGATTTTATATCCATTTTTAATTTATTTTAACAAAAATATATTTCTAATAATTAACACACTGTAAACATAATAAAAAATATTTCCTAAAAATTTGCATTATAATTTAATTCAAAGTCTTCAAGAATAAACGTCAAATATTTTGATAACTTCTAAGTTCTGGTTAAACATACTTCTTATTTCTACTCTATTGAAATTACAAAGACAAAATCTTTTATACCCAAAAATCAAAAACCTATTTTAGTCTAGAAAGTAATTTCCATACGTCCCATTCGTGAAGTTAGGCCTTAGATTGATGATACGTTTATGATATTGATATATTGATAACTCAAATTTCAATATATTGAAATAAATAAATGTTCTTGAGTCAATCATTTGAATACATGGAAGATGAACATATGCGTATGGGGAGAGGGGGTGCTATGTCCAATGTAATTTGACGAAGCTACTACCAAATGGTTGACAGGGAAAATGGGCAACATTTGTACAAAAAAAATATAAAACCCACTATACGCTCAACCACTCCCCAAAGTTCTTGGGGAGTAACTACCAGTGAACTGCCAAGCAATACCATTCTCACCAAAATACTCTTTGCCTTACCAGTTTCAAACCAAAGGGTTAAGTATTTACGAGCTTTTTTAAAGGTCGATTGATTATCAGATATAAGTTTTTTTGGCTGAGAATATGTTATTGATAAATGGTAAAGCTCTTTTAGAAAAGTATCTGTAGTCAAGTCATGACAAACATGGATACTTGTGTGGCGTGTGTTGCAACATGTAAAAAGCAACACAAACTTTTGATTTTTCATTTGAATCTGTTTTAATCATAAAATTATAAAGAAGAAATTTAAAACACTAAATTGCAGAAGGTGGAGCTGCGTTTCCCAAGTCTATCGTCGAGTCATATGAAGTAAATTTTCCAAATTCTCTTCCACTGGTAGCAAGGGGCTGGAAACCCCTTCTATCACATTTATCTTTCCGCGAATGGTGGTGATATATCGTTTAACATACTAATAGTAATAACGGTGATTTTGGTGATAATGAAAAATAATAATAATGTTAATGATAATTTTTAAATATGGTGAATAGTGGTAAATATTATTAATATATAGTGAAATATATATAGCAAACATACTAATAGTAATAACAGTGATTGTGGTGATAATGATAATAATAATACAGTGTAATATTAGTTAATGAAAATTTTTAATATAGTGAATAGTGGTAAATAATGTTAATATATTGTGAAATATTTGTGTAGGCATACAATATTAATATTAAAACATTAGTGCAGTGATAGTGAGGGGGGGGGGGAAAGGGGGGGGGGGGGGGGGGCCGGGGGGGGGGGGGGGGGGGGGGGGGGGGGGGGGGGGGGGGTGGGTGGGGGGGGGGGGGGGGGGGGGGGGGGGGGGTTGGTAGTGATAAGGATAGTAATGATAGTTGAAGTATTAATATAGTAGTGATATTTATATTTGTATATATATATATATATATATATATATATATATGTGTATGTGTATTTTTTTGTTTTGTTTATATTTTTTATGTATTTTTATATATATATATATTTATATATTTATATATATATATATGTTTTTTTAAATATATTTATTTATTTATATAAAAAGACGCCCGATAGCTGTGTTAGAGCACTCGCCCAACAAAGCGGGGGTCCCAGTCGCAAGTGGTCGGGTGGGAGAATGTGAAGCTATTCTCCCTTGGGCTTGGCTCCGTCCTGCTCGGACGTTAAGTGAGTACACCGGCTCCTGATTAGGCTCTGCGTGAGTGATGGTGTTTAATCTCTGTAAAAAAAAAAAAAAAAAAAAAAAAAATTTCTGTTGTGGTTTCAAATTTGGATTTTTTATACTCAATTTCTTTAATTAAAGGACCTACTGAGGGAATATAGGCCTTACAATGATACTTTTCACAGATTACACAATTTTTCAACAACTTCCTAACAAGATGTCTTATTTGGGGTATCCAAAATTCCTGTCTTAACATATTGCAAGTTGCTGATAGACCAGCATGATTAGACTTTTGGTGACATTCAAGTGCTATTATTTTAGTGACATGACTGTCCTTAGGAAGAAGCACAGGATACTTTGCAGAACATGGAATTGTACCTCCATATCTATATCTGCCCATGGTTCTTATTATACCCTGTTCATCCAAAAAGAATTTTAAATTCTTTTGGAGATCTGGGGTTCTTATTATACCCTGTTCATCCAAAAAGAATTTTAAATTCTTTTGGAGATCTGGGAGATCATTAACAGGGACATCTTTGATTTTTTGCTGGAAATTTAATTCATTAGGGAAAAATTTACCTTGAATATACCTTATCCAATAATTTGAAGCTACTTTATTAAAACTACTAAGAATTTCAAGCAAAGTTCTATTCTCCTGTTGAAGGGGTAAATTGGGTTTTGGCATTAAATTTATGAAGCACCATTATAATATTTTTTGTTTGAGTTATCTATAAAATCTAAGACATAACATGTTATTCTAATATTATATTCATTTTGAAAACCTTTCAAACATTTAAAAAGGGGTTCAGTTGCAGGGCTGCGGAGCCGGAGCCGAAACTTTTTGAGGGACTGGAGGGAGCCGGAGGCGAAATTTTGGGGATCTGGAGCCGGTGAGCCGAGGCGAAATTTTAGGAGGACCTGGAGCCGGAGTCGGAGCGCAAAAAAAGAGGCTGCTACGGCTCCGGCAATACAAAATTAAGTAATTATTTAATTTTATTACTACAGGTTGTTATATTATATATATATTATATTATATATAATATAATATATATATATTATATATATATATATATTATTTATATATATATATATATATATATATTATATATACGTATAATATATATATATATATATATATATATATATATATATATATATATATTATATATAATGATATATATATATATATATATATAATATATATATATATATATATATATATATATATATCTCTTTTTCCGAAATTTGATTATGTATATTTATTTATTCATAATTAATTAAGGTTTTAACTTCTATAGTTAACTTTAATTAATTAAGTTTAATATCCTTAGAAAAATCATGTAACAAAACCAAAATCGAAAACACCTCATGTATTTTAATATATTACTCACTCTGATGAAATACTTTCATTTGTCAATAAGAAATAGTTAACACAGTTGATGGGAAAATCAGTTCGATCATGCATAAAAAAGTCTACCTAACTACCAGTTGTTACTCATGGGGTCAATAAATCTATTGGATCCTTTAAATTAATGCGACATTTTTTAAACGCTATCATCCATACATTGCTGCAATTGTTAAAAGAAAGGTGGAGCTAAAGGTAATCAGGAGAAACCACCTTAAATTTCAAAAACTGAGACTAAAGTGGAAACTTTTTCAGTTGCCATAACTTGTTCTGTCTATGTTAAGTTGGAAAATTCAAAATAACAATTGATTATAATGGTTTGTTAAAGATAGTGAGACCCATTAGTTTTCTTTGCATTAACCAGGATTTAAGCACTGTGTGGGACATAGCTTTAAGAAACTGAAGTCCCTTTAGGACTGGGAAAAAATTTGAAATAGTCTATAAGAAAAAATAAGCAAAAAAATAAGCTTAAAATTGCATAAAGGGGCGCTTGTGCATTTAAAAATGGATACTTACCATGAGCAAAGCTAAATATTTTGCCAATAATTTTTATATATTGTGGACGAGATAAAAATCAATTATTTCTAAAACGTTGCAGTAAAGAAAAAAATACTCAACTTATTCAGCGAATATATTCAAGAATTTTGTTACTGACATCTGAAAAGAATTCGAAATGATAATATCCAAAGAATTAGCTTAGTTACGGATAACGCATCCAACATGATCAGTACGATTGGAAAATTAAATAAGGACAATGAGGGTGAATAATGGAAATTGGTAATTGTGATACTGATTTTATTGAATGTCAAAACGAAGACGTAATAGTTGTTTTCAGAAATAACTTGATAAAACTATGAAAAAGACTATGTTCCCGATGACGTTAACATTGCGCACATGATATGTGGGCTCATACTTTATTAGTTAGCAGTCCGTATGGTTAAAGCTTAATGACTGAAAATAAGCAAAGGAAAACAAATAGCAAAAGCAGCACGTACCCCAAATTAATGGAAGTTCTAAAAATCAAGCTGCAGAAGTGGCAATCTCAGGTCAAGAGAACAAGATGGGAAGTACATGTCTTATGCTCTAAAGGTTTCTGCAACTAAACAACTAAAAGATTAAAGTAGTAGTATGATGGCTGCGGGTCCTGAAACTTTCTCTCTCCGACAGTCCGTGGGAACAAATCGAAACACTCGAAGGATTATTAAAACACACACTTTACAACAAAAAATATTCGATCAAAAGAGACTTGACTGCAGGAAAAATTTTTATAGAGGAACGGATTTAGCAAATCACAAATAAATTCCATGAAAAAGAAGGGAAAGAATGTTCAACTGAAAATAAAATATTTTTGTCGGCCAATCTTGTTTAGAATCTTTCCCAGAACTGAAGATTATATTTAAAGCTAGGAGTGTTCTTTGGGAACTAGGACTTAAATGAATAACGCTATCGCCTTTCCCACCCCCTAACAGAATATCTGGGCCGAGTAGATAGTTTCAGCAGTTTCAGGAATCCTCCCTTGTAAAATTTTGTCAATGGAAGATGAAGAAGTCCACATTGCCAAACAAGTTATATAAATAGACAGAAAAGCAATTTGAAAAAACTAAAAGACATTCCACTAGTTATGTCAGTCAAGCTAACCAACTTCTAGAAAAATAAAAGGTAGAATTCCATAAGTCATTAGATGGAATAATGAAAATCGACCGGAAATTAAAGTTATCAGTTAAAGAGGCAATCAATTGCTATCCTAAAATTTTGCAAGATGCCGCTTGCACAATTACAGCTTTGCTCCTATTCAAGTGAATGTTGAGAGCTTATTTTCTGCTTTAAAAATAATAAAAACGATCTAAGGACATCTTAAAGGAGGAATTTATTGATGGTTTTTATTTTTAAGAACAATTGCTTTTGAATAAATTTATTTACATATAGGTCGGGCTGTTCAAAGAGAATTATTTTAAAAGTTAGGGAAGAAAGTGAAGAAGAAAATATATACTGAAAGCGAAAAATAAAAGAAATATATTATATATATATATATATATATATTATATTATATATATATATATTATATATATATATATATACATATATAATATATATTATATATATATAATATCTGTTTTGAAATAAAATTATGTTATATATGTTCAGGCTCAATAGTTCAACGAGGAATTATTTAAACTTTAGGATGAATCTAAAAATATGGATTTTATTCTTTGTAGGAAAAAAAATAATAAAATTATATTATGTAACTGTCAGGCAGTTCATCGTTCAAAGAGGAATTACATTAAAATTTAGGAAGAAAGTGACTGATTCCTTTTCTGTATTTCTTAAAATTCTTATTTTCTATAAAATATTTTCTAAGTTTTAAATTCTAAGTTAATGTAGATGTCCTTAACAAACATTTAATTTCATCATACCCTCAAAATTTTGTATCAGAATTAATGATTTCATGACTGTAAATGGAGAAGGAATTATAACAGAGGTCGGAGCAGAAGTCGGAGCCGAACAATTTTAAAATGTATGAGCCCTATAATATTTGAGATTATTTATAAATCTAAAGACATAACATGTTATTCTTAATATTATATTTCTATTTGAAAACCTTTCAACATTAAAAAGGGGTTCAGTGGGTTCATTATTACGTACCTGCAGTAGATGTCAATGCATTAATAACAGTTTGATTTTTTAAATCTACTACAATTGTTTTAGGCCATAGATCTTTAGACTTAATAAATGATGGACCATTTAAATAAAATGTTTTAAATTTTAAAAACCTTATAGTTGATAGTTCTCTAGTGAGTAAATCAGCAGGGTTTTCTACCCCACCTACATGACATACTTCCACACTACATGGAAATTGTGCACTCTCCTTCTGAATTTCTAATACTCTATTTTTTATAAAAATAGATTGCATTTTTAAGGATTTTTGACCTATCCAATTAGCAGCTACCAGAGAATCAGTCCAAATAACTGTATCAAAAAACTTACCATGCGCCTCATAAGTTTCAATTATATATATAACGGTACAGTATTTAATTAGATTAGTACCTAAACAAATTGCCAAAAGTTCTAATTGACAGATGGAATATTCTTTTTAGGACATTAGGACATTAGGAATATAGATCAACAAGTAACAACTTACACCATACCCAATAAGGCTGGCATCGCAAAAAACATGAAGCTTATGCCTTATAGTCATCAAACTCTTTTAAAAGTTCAGGGAAGGCCATTCTGGGAAATGTTATTAGTTAATTTTAAAAGATCTTTACAATAATAATGCCACTCTTTTAACAGGTTAGGTGAAACTATCTCATCCCAGTCAAGATCTTGAGACACTAATTTCTGCATAAATACTTTAAGTTTAAAAGCTACTAGGGCTACAAACGCAAGGGGGTTATACAAACTCTGTATAGAGCTCAGTATTTCTCTCCTAGTTTTGGCATTTTTATTTGATTCAAAATTCTTTAATGAAAGTAAATAATTTTTTCTGTCCCATGAATAACATAATAATTTAGTGCTCAAAGGATTTTCAGATGATCCTACCCCTGGAAGCCCTCTGATACAGATGAAACCCATAAGGTTCCATATATTCAATAGCCGAATTAAAATTATCTTTTATTTCATTTAAATTAACTGAAGGAAATACAAAATTATCCATATAAAACCTTTTTGCAAAATAATTACCCTTTTCTGTGCCCTTAGATTCCAAGTGTATGAATAGCCTCCTGAAGTAAAAAAGGATTACTTTTATTTCCAAAACACACCATATTATAACTAAGGCATATCAAATTAGATTTTGACACTTGTTGATTAATAACGTCTTTTAACCATAATATTTTATGAGCTTCTCAATCAGAATTTTTTGCAAGATGTAACATTAAGAATGCTTTCACAATATCTGTAATAGTAATATATTTGCCATGTCTACCATACTTAATATTAAAAGTCTGGCTATATCAGGAAGGAGGGAGGGACAATCTTCAATGGCATCATTCAAAGCTATATCTTTATCAAATTTTTTACCAGTGGGGTCAACTACAATTCTAATTTTAGTGGTTTCTACATTAGATCTTAATACCGCAAAGTGGGGCAAAAAATAATCACTACTTATATTATTTTCATTTAAGGACACTTGATAGAGAATTCCATCATTTATTTGTTCATCAAAGATTTCATATTTTTTAAGTAAATTATCATTTTTAAGCTTTGAAATTAAAGTTCTTAACCAACCTTAGGAATACTCAAAATTTGGGATTAAATTACTTTTATTGTATCCGGACTTTCAAGAAATTTCCACTAATATCTCCTCCTTTGATTTTTAGAGTCTCTAAAAAATTGGCAATAATAATTTGTTCTTTAGTAGAGTATTCTTGATCATTGTAATCACCCACATTTTCTAAACAACTAAATTGAGCAATATTCTCAGACATGTGCATCTCACCAGCCTTATCGTCTATAACCATTGATTCAGTAATTAAATTAATATTAGTACTAAAATTATTAGTTTTTAGGTAGTCAGATACACATCCCTGTAATATCACTCCAAATTTGGAATTGTATGCCATTGCATTACCAATTTTAATTATTTTAATAATTTTAATTAATTTTAATACTTCACTTAAATGGTACCCTAGACTAGTTTTACTTTCATTTCTTGTATTACCTTTTACTTTTACTACCTGTTCTTTAGTTTTAACTTTTCATTCTTGAGGGGATTAGAATCTACCTTTTTAGAATTTGAACACAAAAAGAAAAGATGAGAACTCTTTTTACAAAATTTACAAGGATTCAAGGTTACTTTGCATTTTCCTTCAGTATGGAATTTAGAAGTACACTTTTTATGATGACCTAATTGTTTATTTCTCAAATTTAGCCTTGTTACTAGGAAAAGTACTACACCTAGAAATACAATGCCCTTTTTGGTTACATAGCTTACATTCTAGATCAGCTATATATAGTTGCTACAACTGAACTTTTAGGTTTACATTCTTCATAGAAAAATTGAAAGTTTTGAATAGGGGAATCATTAGACTTGGGATATATTTTGTTTTTTAGAATGATCATCTGAAATAATACACTTAACAGAACTAACTACAGGATTAACAGCTTTATTACTTTCTTTGTCACCTAGAGTCCTTGTTGCTTCTATAACTGCCTTTTTAAACTCTTCAAAAGCCTGGTGCAGTTTATACCCACAAATACTTAATCTTATAACTCTTTTGGTAAGAAGTTAAAGGAAATATAAAATTGTATGTATATCTTCATTATTAATTTCATTATTTTTAAGTAAATTTATATTAGCATTCATATATGCCTGAAATTCATGTAAAGATTTATAACACTTATTAGCTTTGGGAGTACTTAAAAGATTTTTAATCAAAGAAAATTTAATTTGACCAGGTGAAGCATAGCATTCCTAGAGTTGTTCCCAAGCCTAATCATATGAGGTTTCAGACTCCTGTATACAATTAATTTGAATTAAAGGATTACCTATTAAAGACTAACATACGCAAATTTTTGAATATTGCTAAAATTAGGTTTATCAAATATTTCTAAAAGAAATTTCAAAATTTTTAAATTGTGATAGATTTCCATCGAAGGGAGTAATTTTCAGTTATGTAACCTTTACACTAGAATACTGCATTACGGGGATTTGAACTGAGGTATTATTTTGGACACCTGGACCCAACTGCCGAATTACTTTATTAATATAAGTAAGGAATAAACATTTTTATCCTCAAGAGCTTCTAATCTTTCATCACTATATTCAGGATGATCTACAAAACCTATACTAATATTATCATTTAAAGTTTCTAATTTATCTCTAAATTTCTTTAAAGTAAGAATTTCATTAGTCTTATCTTCTAATAATAAATCTTTAATTTTAGGAATTAATTTATTAATAGATTTGGTGGTAGAGACCCTTTTAATGCCTCGACGTTTGACATTAAGACATTAAGAATATAGAGACAGTAAGAAGCCACATGGGCCTGTCGAGACTGTCCCAGTATACCCACTAACCAAACATGCTCATGCAAATCCACAAAGCACCCTAGGACTTGTCAATTTGTTGTAACTACAAATCCACCAATTTGGCTTAGTCAAAACTAATGATATATAAATATATGATACCCAAACCATTAATACCATTAATACCATTAAAACCATTAATACCTAAGTTATGGTCAAACATGCAGTCTAACATTAATAACTACTATAACTAAAAACCCGCAATTTGGCTTTGTCTGAAATTATTATATGATACCCAACCCATCATATACCTATCCAGAGCGGCGTTCTTAAATTGTTGCAATCAAGTCACACTCAACAACCTCCGGTGGCAAACCATTCCAAAATTTTAACATCCTCTTACTGAAGCATGCTTTCTTATATCAAGATGGCATGCTTTCTTCTTAATTTTCTTATTATGCCCCCTGGTCACCTGTCCATGCTCTACTATGAAAAAATTTATTGCGTCTCTGTATTATCAATAGAATAGATGTAAATATTTTGTAGACGTCTCTTGTCCTCTCTAGAAAATCGCCTTTCTACAGAAAAAATTCCTAACTTCTTCAGCCTCTCTCATAGCTCTTACCCTCAAACCCAGAAATCATTCCTTGTTGCCTTATGTTGCACTCGCTCATAGCATACCTAAGTCTTCTTTTAAATAGGGGCCCAAACTGTGCACAATACTCTATACTGGCCTAACATAGTTATTATACAGTTTACTTATAACTTCCTTGCTCTTGTAAACAACATTGCGATTTATTATGCCCAGCATTCATATTAACTTTATTTCTAGCTTCCAAAATCCAAACACTGATTAGCAATTGCTGCTTATAATACCACCTAAATCTTTTTCTTGGTCCACAGGTTCAGCCATTCCCCATTCATATCGTAGTTAAAACTTTTATGTGACCTAGTGAAGAACCTTACACTTTTTACTATTAAAATTCATTTGGCCACTTATTGCCCACCCAAGAAGTTTATCAAGACATTTTGAATCTTTATACATCCTCACTATTTCTAATGAGGTGGCACTTTGGGTTTCATGCTGGCAAACTTAGAAACCTGCATTTAAGTCCCTGGTCTAAATATTTTATATATATGAGGAACAAGTGGCCCCAGCACTAACCCTGTGGACACCACCTTCACAATTTCCCATTGATGATTATTGCCATTTTAGTTATACACACTCTTTAATCCAACATGTACCACTCCAACCTATTACCACATTGCAATAACTTCATCAGCTTTATATGGGAACCTTATTCAAAAAGCTTGCTAAAGTCTAATATACAATATCAACTGGAACTCCTGTCAATGCAGTCAGTAATGTATTCCATAAATTCTAAAAGGTTTGTCTGACATGACCTACCCTTTCTGAAACCGTGCTGGGAGTCATACAATACCTTGTTATCTAAATATTTCTCTATATGACCTTTCATTAACTTTTCCAGAACCTTTACAACCAGAGATGTTAAGCTAATTGGCCTATAATTTCCCAATCTCCCTTACTACCTTTCTTATAAATAGGCACAACAATATGCTGTTTTCCAGGTCATCTGGTACCTCCAAATGTTTATAGATCGCTTAAAAATCAAATACAATGCTTTGCAATGCTGGTACTACCCTCTTTCAGAATTCTACCATATATACCATCAGGGCCTGCAGCTTTGATGAGGTTGACTACCAAAAGACAGAGTCGCAGTCAATATCAGTAACACATTTTAAATAATTATAAATAACTTTAATCTTAAAATTAAATGCAAAATTTACAGAAAAACATTACTTAAGCTACATGTTACAAACCTTTTCAATACCATTACAAAGGGACAGTAGGCCCACTCTTATAGGCTAGGATCAAGCCTTGGCTATACTTTATAGTATAACCATTTCCATAGGCAAGACTTAATAGCTAAGGTTTGAAAATAAATTTATTTACTATAAATTGTTAACATATGCCTACCTATTACTCAAAGCTCTGATAAGTAGGCTACACTTATGATTATGTTAGCTTAGGCCCTTTGGTCATCGTAGAGCAGAGGGGTGTCACCCCTGATTTTTATGAAAATCACAGGATATACTCTAAAAAAATAATAATGAAAAGTGAAAATGAAAATCAGCGCTCCCTTTAGGAAAAAAAGTTACAGTCTCTCAAAGTTGTTGAAACTCCAATAGACTTTTCATCTTTGATCTATCAAGGTTAGGTCTCATTTCAGGCCCTCTAGTTCAGGTTATGATAAGTTTTGTTAGGTATACACTGAAAACCTATATATACTTAACAAATCTTATTATAGCCTGAACTAGGATGGCCCTAAAACGAGCATGAGGCCCACTAATTTTTTTTATAAGAAAGCCTATGGGAAAATTTTAAACTTTGAGAGGTTGTAACTTTTTTTCCTAAAGACTTAAATCATTTTCGTTTTTTTTAAGCCTCATTATTATTTTTTTAGAGTATATCCTGTGATTTTCATAAAAATCGGGTATACCAATCGGATAATACTTTAGCTGAGGTGAATAAACTTTACGTAACTATTACATTAAAACTATAAACTCATAATTTACAAAAATGGTATCAAAAAATTCTCTGAAGTTTTTTTTTTACCGATTAACGTATATTATAAATGCATATTTTTAATAAAAATATGAAAAATTACGCTCCGAAAAAAAAAATTGACTAATTTCGGCGTTTTTTTTAGGGATAACACTATCGATGTTTGTTTTTGATATTTTCCGATTATTTATATATCGATAAAAATAATTTTCTTTCGATAATTTTTTTTTCGATTATCAACGATTCAATTGAACCATAGTATATTTATACTGTGATTGAATATACCAAACGTAGTTAATTAAATAAAAAATAAAAAAGATTTGTTAAATAATTTTTTTTTCGTAAGAAAAAATATACAAAAAAAAAAATAAAACTCTTAAAAAAAATATATATATATATTATATATATATATATATATATATATATATATATATATATATATATATATATATATATATATATATATATATATATATATATATAGAGAGAGAGAGAGAGAGAGAGAGAGAGAGAGGTTTTAGGCCTACGCAATATATAAATCGATCTACGTAAACGTAAACTTTTACGATAATACGTATGTCCATATAGGTTAGGGATAAGGCCATGCATATATTATATTATATATTATATATATATATATATATATATATATATATATATATATATATTATATATATATATATATATATATATACTATATATATATATATATATATAGGCATATATGGCATTACTATATATTATGTACCATACCCCGTCAAGTAGAAATTTATATGCAAGCTCCGCGTGACGTCATACACGTCAGGATTTCCGCTTTACGTATCATAGTAGAAATATTATACTGTGTACGTATACTGTGAGGTCATGACTAATTTTATCGAATATAATATATATATATATATATATATATATTATATATATATATATAATATATATATATAATATATATAATAATATATATATTATATATTATATTAATATATTATATATCACGGCCCAATTAGGGGCTCGAGCCGACGGGGAACAGAAGGGGGACGTTTTCCATCCCCGTAGGGGAGGGCGGAGGAACCCCGCGACACCAAATACCAAAGGGCGGGGGTTCCGGAGACCCTCCCCGGAGGGGAGGAAAATAGTCCTACCCTGTTCTTCCCGGAAGGCCGAGAGACTCCGACTCTGCATCTGGGTGTTCTACCCTTGGGGTACGCATTAGTTTTAAAAAAACATTATTATTTTTTAAAACTAATGTGTACCCAAGGTAGACCTCCCGATGGAAGGAGTCGGTTCTCGGCTTTCGGGAACGACAGGGTAGGGACAAATTTCCCCCCTCCGGGGAGGGTCTCCGGAACCCCCGCTCTGTATTTGGGTTGTCGCGGGGGTTCCTTCGCGCCCCTCCCCTTACGGGGTATGGAAAACGTCCCCCCTTCTGTTTCCCGTCTGGCTCGAGCCCCCTATTGGGCCGTGTAATATATATATATATAATAATATTATATATATTATATATATATATATATATATATAGTATATACTATATATATATATATATATATATTATATATATATATATATATAATATATTTATATATAATATTATAAAATATATATTCGCATAAAATTAGTCATGACGTCACAGGAAATCCTGACGTGTGAGTATGACGTCACGCGGATCTTGCATGTAAACTTTACTTTTCTGAACTTAGCAGAAATTTTTTTGAACAGAAAATTTTTTGGTCTCAAAATGTGTTGAGTCGCTGTCTACAGTTTATATATTATAATATATAATATAAATATATATATATATATATATATATTTATAATATATATATATATATATATATATATATAAATATATATATATATATATATTATATATATATATTATATATATATATATATATATAAGTATTATATATATATATAATTATTTTTCTTTTACATTACGTAAAAAATATTGTTTTCCAATTATTTTTTTTTTTTTAATTTAAATATTTTTAATTTTTTTACGTACATTCTACTATGGTACATTTTTTAAAAAAAATCGTTGATAATCGATAAAACAATTATAATATCGATAATTAATAAATATCGATGTATCGATAGGTTGAAACGCATTTCGATGTCATTCTTCATCCCTACACGAACGAAAAAAAGCCATAAAGTTACATTTTTCCTAGCGTTTTTTTTCATATTTTTATTAAAAATATCTATTTATAATATACGTTAATCGGTAAAAAAAACTTCAAAGAATTTTTTGATACCATTTTTGTAATTATAAGTTTTAGTTTTAATGTAGTAGTTACGTAAAGTTTATTTACCTCAGCTAAAGTATTACCAAAAATCGGCGGTCAAACCACTCTGCTCTACTATTACCGGCCCTTTTATACTCTTAGGCCCCAATGCAAATATTTGAATTACAATTGCGCAATTTGAATTACAATTGGTTATTCAATTTGTATATGGATGGGGTTATGAAAGAATTAGAGGTGGGCTTGCTTAAAATAAACACTTGCTCAAGTAGACCTTAGGCCAAGTTTAAGTCAAGATCAAAGATAACATTTGTCGGTAATTATAAACATTTCATTTACAAAAATGGTTTTAAAAAATTATTTGAAGTTTTGGTAATATTTATGTTTGTTTTGAGTTCACTTACACAGATATATTAAAATTATAAACATTTCATTTACAAAAATGGTTTTAAAAAATTATTTGAAGTTTTTTTTTTTTTTACGGATTTTCGTATATTTTACATATATATTTTAAAGAAAAATATAAAAAATAACGTTCCGAAAATTTTAAACGGCAAATTTTCTCTTTTTTTTTCTTTTTAGGGATATCGCTATCGATGCTTTGTTCCGATTTTTTATATATCTATCGCATTAATAGCTGCGTTTCCAGAAGCCCGACTGCAGCCCGGACGGGCACAGGCGCACATGCATCGTTTCCAGAGCCCGTTTGCGCACTTTTACGTCACAGTCAGGCGCCCGTTGTTAAATCCTCGATTTCGGGAATATAAAAACGGGGGCTGCGCGGGAGAATACTTTGTTTACAAACCAAATCTTTTACAAAACATGTGTCGGAAATGGCTTGCAAATTTTTTAATATTTAGTTAAAATTAGATTACGGATACTTAACATGTCTGTTATAACATTTCATAAATAAGATACATATAAGTTATAAGAGTATTTGTTTACAATTGTCAGCTGATCGGACGGGAAGCATGTGTTTAGAATAAATGGTGTCAAAGTGATTGGCTTTAGTATTAATATAGCGGAGAAAGCAGGGGGTGGGTGGTTTTTTATTGGGCCTTCCCTTGGTTTTTAATTTTTTTCCAATTTTATATTGGGGGGGGGGGATTTTTTTGGGGGTTTTATTGGGCTTTTTTAGAGGTGGGGATGAGAAAATGGTGTTTAGAATGATGGAGAATGGAGATGAGTGGAGGGGTGCCTACCTATTATATGCGGATGATTTGGTTTTGGTGTGAATCTGAAGAGAGTTTTGAGAGGATTGGTAGAGAGATTTGAGGGTGTGTAAAAGGAGGGGTTTGAAAGTAAAATGTAGATAAGAGTAAGGTTATGGTTGGCAAGTAAACCAGTCCTCAGTGTGAAGTTATGTTAGATTGTTGAGCAGACTGGAACAAGTGTCTGAGTTTAAATATTAGGGTATGTGTTGGATGGAAAGGGAACGGATGATGCAGATTTGTAGTAGGAAAGTGTGAATGGCAGGAGGTGGGCTGGTGCAATTAAATCGTTGGTGAATGTAAAGACTAAGTCTTGAGTGCGCTAGGGCTATTACATTGAGGGTATGTTGTTAACTTGTTACCTGTGTTTGTATAGTAGTGAGACTATGGTCTGATAAGAAGTATAGATCTAAAGTCAATGCGTTCAGATGGACAATCTTAGGGGCATGCTAGGTGTGAGAAGAAATGATAAAATGAGGAATGAACTTATTAGAGGTTGTGGTGGTGTGAAGAAAGGGTAAACGAGAGAATAATTGAAAGTATGTTTGAGTGTTTGGTCATGTTGGAAAGGATGAATGATAGTGGGTTTGTTAAGCGCATGTATAGTGCGAGTGTGTTGTGGGAACCAACCGGCTGGGAGACCGAAGAAAAAGTGGATTGAGGTCAGTAAAATGTCTGAAGGAGAGAAATGTTGAGTTTGGCAGAGGCGAGAATAAAGGTGCATAATAGGAGTGAATGGGAGGGTTTTGTATGGGGAATAGATTGTGCCCACCTGGGCCAAGGGTGAACCCTTACATTGACGATTTACCATAGGTGAGGGTCGTCGCGGTCCATGAAGCTCTAGGGTTGGATTTTCTGTCTGTGACGAGTTCTCACTAATTTAATGGTACAGAGTGGGCGGTAAGGGCTGGGCTTTCCTTTCGACTTTTGTCATTACTCTTCTACTGCTTTTCTTTTCGATGCTCCTTGACACGCACCTTACCCCCAGGCTGTGGGGGAAAAGAGGAAGATTAAAGAAGAAAAAAGATATATATATTATATATATATATATAATTATAATATATATATAATATATTATATTATATATATATATATATATATATATATAATATATATTATATATATATATATATATATATATTATGAATGGTTATGGTCGCTGTTGGAAGAACCACCTTCATTAGTGAGACTTAGATATGTGAAGAGAGTGAGCATTGTCGTGATGAATTGGTGTTTCGTCCCGGGGGGCTGCTTTGGACTCATCGGTGGTTGTCGCAGCACCCTTTCCACCAGACGCCACAGAACTCCCCCCCAGTGACAATGCCGCGAGCACACCCCGCTCTGCGCACCTGGAAGAACGTTGGTCAGCTGTCAGATGAGAGCCAGGTGTGCACACATTAAAGCCACTGAGGCTTCGACCACTCCGTACTCTTACGTGCAGTTGGTCTGCACTGCAGTGAGAAGCACAGTACAGGCGTTACAGGATGACCGAGCCGAGCAGCGCCCAGCAGAAGAAACTTGAATTGATGTAATGCCGCGTTGAACGATTGTGGTAAACAAACTCTACAACGAAATGTCCTACCACGGCGAACAACTTTGAGAGAAGATGGGATACTGGCTGGTGTTCGTGTGCCACTCCAATGGCACTAGTCACTCCGGTGGTCACCAATATGAAGGGTTTGGTCGCTGTTGAAGAACACCTTCATTAGCTGGAGACTAGATGATGTTGAAGAGAGTGAGCATTGTCGCGATGATTGGCGTTTCGTCCCGGGGGGCTGCTTTGGACTCCTCAGTGGTGGTCGCAGCCCCCTTCCACCAGACGCCACAATATATATATATATATTTATATATATATATATATATATATATAATATATATATATATATATATATATATAATATATATATATATATATATTATATATATTATATATTATATATATGTGTTGGTGCCAACTATATGGTTGGCAGTGTGCTCTATGGGCGAGCGTTGTGTGTGTACTTGTGAGACGTGTACATTTGTCTCCACAGTAATGAGATCCCTCCGAAGGTTAATTAAAAATCTGTGTTTGTTACTTTCTTTCACTCCAATGGAGTAGATAAAAAAGGGGAGGAAAAAAAAAAAACATCAATGAAACATTTTGAAGTTTCTGTTAAACTCCGGGATGTGGAATCTAAATAGGAATCAGAACTGAAAACGCGGATTGTCAATTTGGTAAACCGAATCGAATTGAGAATTTGAATTTTGTTGGATTCGTGATTGCTTTTTATTTAGAGACTCCA